>JAULBM010056607.1:0-10398 GCA_032357055.1 Geukensia granosissima
TGATTCATATTTAATAAAGAAATAAAGGTTTACCAGCATATTAAACGTCTAAACAGCTTTTTGTCTGTCCAAAAAAAAAAAAAAAAAAAAAATAAATAAATATTATCAAAACCAATGTGATGCTTATTTTTTGGCGGACTGTATTAATGAGCCCACAAAATATAACAAAGATATTTTAACTGAACATTTGTTCTTGATAGATCATTAATTATGCAAAGTTTGGTTTTGATGGTTTTGTGCGATCTATATCAATATCGTGAAAAATATGTAAGATTTAATATCAAATTAACTAGCTAATTAGTCCTTGACATTTAAAGGAAATTTTTTATACAATGTTACCGTTGTAGATCCAATTAAACAAAAAACCTGTTGGAGTTCCATTTCTAGACATTTTACAATACAAATGATAAATACTAATAGATATATAGTCGAATATTGGTCCAAAAAAGTTGCTTAACGACCCTCGTTGTCTCTACTGCCAGTGTCTAATGTGTTATTTAAGTGCCAGGGATTCATACCCCATTAGGTCACTCGGTTCACTTCTTGATGTTTTGGTAAGGCCTGTTTTGTCCAACTTTATGTTTGGTGTTTTATTTAGTTTTCAGTTTTGATTTTTAATTAAAATAGAGAATATGGAATATATTCCAAAAAGACACGATCCAAATCTTGCATACTTTAATGACAATAATGTCGTATTTAATCTTTGACACGTTCTGGACGTTTCAGTTCTGTTCGAGTTATCATCTGACCTCTTTTGTTTTCTCGTCTCTTATAGAGGTTTCTTTTTGGTAAGGTTTATGTTTATAAGACAGCATTAATTCTCGCTTTTGACCACCTACAAATAAAAAACAAGAGCACTTCTACTCAAAGCTCAGTCGAAAGTCGAAATAAAAAGTACGACATCTTACTAACAAATCAAATTTCAAGTATTAATATGGTATGATTATCATATGAATTCACTCAAAATGAAGAAATCGATGCATAAGTTATCATGATTGATCAGATCATGAAATTTATTTATTTGAAAATTTTTCACGTAAGAGGAAAAGCAGTATTCATTCATTTATCATCACTCGTCCATAATTATTTCACGATAAAATATCTAAAATCTAAGTACCGCAATCGATAATCTATACTTTGTATAAAAACAATAATAATTAATTGAGGAAGTGACACCAGGCTGAAGTCAAAATGGCTGTAACGCATCTACAAACAGAATGGAAAATAACTAAAAGATGAGAACCACGACCGGTGACAATTGATGAGAAAAACTGCTTTTACGTCCGAATCGTCTGTTGCCTTTACGCTTCGTTGTTTTAAGTGTTAGTTTTGTGTTCTGTGATAAATTTAGTGTCTCCTGATTCTTTTTATTCGGTCATGGTCTTTTTAGTTCTCTAATATAACGATTTTGTTTGTTCTATAGAATCTAAAAATTCATAGTTTAGATGGGACATCATGACAAGTAACTGGCTAATCGCCGTTGATTTTGAAGTGCCACGATGTTAGGAATTACATATTCTTATTATCTGCAAACGTAACTCAACATTACTAAGTGTAAAGATCGAATGATTCCAAATAAATATATAACCATAAATCATTCATTATGCTGATTGAATGGTTGAATGTAAATTTCGGATGATAAAATGGGAAGTAATAAATTGGTTTAAAAAATAATTATTAATTCGCGTCCACTTTAACTTGACTTAAAACGTCAAAATAGTCCATTGAAGGATCAGAAAAACAAAATCTTATTTCGTTGAAACAATTATCATCATATTTTTACAATCTCGATAGCTAAACCTACACATTTTTCTCAAAATCTCGAAAATGAATGTATAAATGTCTCGATTTTAAAAATGACGATTATCAATAGCTAACAATATAAAAAAGGAAATGTGGCATGATTTGGCATGAAACAGCCCTTACCAGATGACAGTCAAATCTATCAAAGTTCCTGTGGACAATCAAATTTCAGCGTTATAAGTAATGAAATA
The DNA here is from genome assembly GCA_032357055.1 of Geukensia granosissima. NCBI lineage: Eukaryota > Metazoa > Mollusca > Bivalvia > Mytilida > Mytilidae > Geukensia > Geukensia granosissima. The sequence goes on from JAULBM010056607.1 coordinate 1,995, forward strand.
AAAACATATTTGAGGTAAAAACGAGACATTTTGCCATGCAGAATTAGTATTTAATTAAAGAGGCAATGAACGTGTCAAGTCTAATGTAGAATAGCCATGTTAGATTTCGAAATACACAGTCCAAAGAGACAAGTCAAATTCAAAACAACATTTCTTCACCTAGAAAAATGTCTAAAAATCTCTGGAACACAGTTAATTTTATTGTATCTTAAAATTTTTCACATTTGTCATAATATGACATAAACTCCTACCATGTTTGTCATTGCTAATCGTAAAATATGTTTTGTTGTTTAAGGTTCCTATTTTTTGCTTATCATAACAACAGTACCGTGTTACATATGTAAGTAGTTATATTGTATAAATATGAAATAAACCTTTCCGTATTTTGATTCTTCAACTGTGGAACTATTGATTGATTGATTGATTGGTGTTTTACGCCACATCGGCAGTATTTCAGTCATATCGTGGCGAGAACATGCGTAATATTTACTAAAATAAAATCAAAATAAGATATATAATGCTAAAATGGTCAATTTGGTTTATTTACAAATAAAAAAATAGACAACTGTGGAACTATATAGTTTCTCTTTTTTATGCACTTTGCACGCCTTCGACCGGTTTTTGAAAAATTTAAAGTGATTATCAATCTGTCTGCACTAATTATCAACGTCACTGGGGATTTTAGACAATATTTTGATTTTTAAAGGCAAAATTAGTCCATTGAAGAATTCGGAAAACAAACTCTTACATTGTTAAAACTTAACAATCGTATTTTTAAATGGTTAGTTAAACCTTCAAATTTCTTGGCAAGACTCGAAATTAAATGTTTAACTATCTCAATTGTAAAATAATACAATTATCGATAGCTTACGATTTACGTTTTGTTAAGAAAATCATAATAAAAAGGCTAACTTTAGTTTCTAGACATGTGTATTCAAATCTTTTATTATTTAATGCTTCATGAATGTTTAAAATGAGTTTCCAAATATATGTAACCATAAATCATGCTTTTTGAATGGTTGAATGTATAATCATGTATAATCCGGATGATAAAAAAGGTAAGGAATAAATCGGTTTAAAAATATTATTAATTCGCGTGCACTAATTTAGCAACATCACATGCCGTTTAGCGGACTTTGATTGACGACGTCACTATTTAGCTAGGGTTAAAGGATCAGAAAAACATCTTACATAGTTTAAACATTAATTATTGTATTTTTACAATCTCAATAGTTTAACCTAGAAATTTGTCGCAAAATGTCGATTTTATTGGTTAAATATCTCGATTGTACGAAGACGATTATCAATAGCTAACAATATAAAAATAGAAGATGTGGCATGATTTTGCATGAGACGTCAATCATCAAAAGACAGTCGAATCTAAATTTATTTAGGTCCCATTACGGCCTACAAAAATGAACAATGAGTCCACACTATAACGGAAGCTGTATAAGGCCTCGAAATACAAATTTTAAAAATATTCATAAAAGACGACAATTGACTTATTCTATTGACAAAATGGTAATAAGAAACCAAAAAAATGATTAATTTAACACAGACAGCCACCGGATTACAGGTTCCTACCTTGGGACAAGCACATAAGTATTTGGCGGGATTAAACCGGTTAGTTAGCACTCAACCCCCTTAACATGGGACAGCCGTACGACTAAACAGCAATTAAAACGCAATATTTAAATCGGTGGAAATGGATTTAACACTTGAGATCGATACTGAAAACCAACAAACAACAAATAGAATTAATATTATACGTGATAAAACGAAAGGATCGACCTCGGAATTCAAAGTAACATGGGTTGGGCAAATGCCTATATGAAAATTTATAGACAGGAAGTAGACAAGTTTATAACAAATGAAACACTCCATAACTGTGAGAATAAAAGGGCATACAAATCAAGCACGAGAATAAATTTTACAACATCTACACGACACAAGAAACAAACACTGCAGCGTTAGATTAGCTATATAACATTTTCTATCCACCCTTCTGAACATTATTTATTTAATTGATCGGGATGGAAATAGGCAATGCTGCAGGTATTTCTAAATACGCAATAATTTCTTACCCTTCCAGACCATTTAACATTTCAGTGATTTTCAATGGGTCAGATTTCTTGTAGAAACATGTTCATTTAAAGTTAACTTGTCTAGTGTATCCGTGGTCCGTCTTGCTCATTCAATCAAGGCTGCTGTGTCTATGGACCTAAACCGTTCTGTCTGATTCTTCCTGTTTGATTCGCAACGTTCATTTTAGAGTAATAAAAGAGTTTATATATAACTCTCTTTAACCAAATGTTTGTGCAAACGTAACTGTTAAAAAGTTCAATAGTTCTTTAACCACTGTGAAAAAATTCAAATTTATATTTACCACATAGTTTTATTTTAAGATTGTGGTCGATTATGTTTGTCGTGTAGTGGTGTTGAAAGTATTAATGATTGTACAGGAGTATCACTTTGTCAAAATGATGAGGTATGTACTATTGTTGATCATCAAGAAAATTTTAACAGCCGTAAAAGAATTTTGTAGTTTCACTTCAATACCTTAGCTGCACATCGCATCCTTCATCTGCCCGACATAAATATCTTTTATTTATTGTCAACAACAAGAATAACAAATTCCCCCATAATAATAATAATAATAATAATAATAATAATGATAATCAAATCACCACCAAGATGGCAAAACTATATAATAATATATGTGTGTCTGAAAAGTAGTGACCTGAACAGAGAAGAAAAGATTATATGCACATGTGACAAAAGCACACACAAATTCAAAATTAGTGTAATACGGCGTGGACGCTCTTCGCGCGCCTGAACTTTAGTCCATGTTTTTCAATATTTAGTCACGAGTGAACATATTGGAGTTTTTTTTTCAAGAAATTTAAAGAACTTCGTTCCTGGTGAAATTTATGCATTTTAATCGTTGTTATCCCATTTTTCCAACTCTCTTTGTAATCAAATAAAGAAAAGCATGACACCGTAATTTACTTGTTTCGATCTCCACCGAAATCTAGTGAACTGAAGGCAACAGTTTAACGAGAAGGTATGCAGCGCACGATCCAGAAAAGATGTGGACTGTGTATTTCTAGCATTCATTCTTCTTTCTTATAAATACAATACCTACAAAAATACAACTTACAACATGTTCAAGAAACATTTGTTATATGCCACTTTTTCGTCTACACAATTGCTGGATGGTCTGAAAAGTAAAATACCTTGTTGCGCAATAAGTTTTTCTTCTTGGAGATTGAACTGTGCCTGTACTTTTTATAACTCTGCTGGGTAGAAGATATTTGGAATGGGAGGAATGCTGATATATACAATATTTACATATACTTGATAACAATGCCTTCAATAACTACACAGTATTTTCAGTGTTAATATGGTACAATTGTTACTACATCTTATTGCAGTATTAAAATAAGTATTAAAAAAAATAAAAAGGGATCCTTGCCTTGCACGATTTTCGAAATCGGTGCTGCAGCTCCTAGTGGGCTTTGGTTTGCAAATTACACAGTGGTAACTTCGATTCCATTCCTTCGATTCCGTTCCTAAACCGATTTTAAATACCATCGATTGTTGCTTCTTCATTGACAAACGAGTAGACCGTCTCGGTAGTGCAATGGTTATGGTGCTCGCCTTGAGTGCGGGAGGTCGTGTGTTTGATCCATTGCCGGGTCACTAAAATTTGTATTAGCTGCTTCTTCGCTAAGCATTAGGACAAAGAGCAAAGATTGATCGACCTAGAGTCAGAAAAATGTGTCTGGGTAAGGTGACATGTCTTCCTGTGGACTGTTGCTTTTGTGAAAGCACTTTCAAATTTTGTCTCAGCGTGTTGGTCTAGTACAAGTATCATAATTCATTAAATAAATATGCTCTCGTCCTGAATATGCATGTAATATTTGCAGCTGCGCGTTGAGCAACATTCAATTAATCAATCAACAAAAGGGTAACATAAGGGCTAGTACTGTTGGAGCAGGTAATGCTTACCCTTCAAGAGCACCTTGGCACACCCTCGTTTTCAACGGGTGTTCATTTATCAGTGAAATGTTTTCTATGCTGGTATTTTTCTTTCGTTTTGTTGGCCAAAATCTTTTCAGTCTCCTAACTTGACGAATATTTATAGATACCTTATCCAATTGACCAATATTTATTTAATATTTTAGAGTCAACAGCAATCTATTATGCGAAATAGAAATATATATTTAATATTTAATATTTTTTTAATATCTTACAGGTTTGCTTTATGCATAAGTACAGAACAGAATCTAATTCAGAACGATATGATCTAGGATGCTCGTATCCAGAGGTAAGGATTTGATTCTATAGATTCGGTGCAACAAAAATCAGTTGAAAATGCACATATTTAATACTGCATAACATGAAAATAGTAAACAGGACTCGTTTTGTTGTAAAGGCTACATTCCCTGCCCCTAACAAACCGTCCAAATTTGACATTAAATACAAGAAAATTGACCAAAACATTCCCTTGCCTGACACCCAAACAGTCCGTTATGTAATTTTTGTTTGTTAATTTGTTTACGATCTGAAATGTTTGGCGTTAAGTAACCGATAAATCAATCAATCAATCAGTCAATAAATCGCTTTGCATTGGCTATTCCAGCTATGTGTTCATGACTATTCGAGACCTGTTGTTGGACGGCGTGCTGAAGGACACCACATGGTTTGCCAAGGATGTTGTAATGACACAAACGTGTGTAACATACGCATGCCATGTGAAGTTAATATCAAACATAATGCTACGGCTAGTAAGTAATACTGTAAGAATTGTTGAGACATTCCATAACGGGATTTGTTTTTTTTTTTTTTGCTTGACATTTGGCTAGAATTAAATTTTTTGATTCCCTGTTTTTAACGATGTCAGCATAGTATCCTTACTTAAAAAAAAAAATTAAAAACTTAGTTGTATTGTTTATACAACTAAATATTATTTCTGAATTGTATCTTTAACTAATTAATTAATGTTATTAACCTGTAAGAAGTTGTTTGCAAAAAGGGAGAAAGTTGTATTCATTAAAACAAAACCTTAATGTTCAGGAATGCGTTTATTTTTTGAAGAAAAAATCATCTAAAATATTATAATTTATGTTCATCTGTGAATACACATGTAGAAAGTATAGACACACAATCATATGAATTAAACATATTTTACCATGTGATAGACAACAAACCTTCTTTGTTTTGATTGTTATCTAAGATAATTACGATCTAACACGATGAAGTGAGTGAAAATTGTAAGGTCCGTCAAACGGCGTCAAGTCATTTGATACAATGTTTCAGAGAATATGAACTAGACCTGACGCGACATAAACAAGCAAGATATTAATAAAAGGTCAAATGGAAATCAAATTATTGTATATATCACAGATATGCAGAAGTAAAATAGCAGCATACGTTTCAATTGCGTATTTTACAAAATGATTCACGTGCATTAAGAGTGACGAGAAATACATTTTAAGGTTCAAAATGAACGCTGGACATACACACGTAAAAAGAAATCAACTTTATTATAAAGAAAATGCCAAAAATAAGGTATTTGTTAGAGACTGTTACATTTTGATTCTCTCTCAGTCTAGTGGTATTGCTAAAGTGGCATTACAGGAACCGGTTAAGGCTGAAATAATACATCCGAGATCTTTAATAAATGAACGGGCTCACTGAATATTTGTATTGCGATAAAGTCAGTACATGATACAGAATGGCCTATATTCCTTTTATTGGTAATTTTAGATAAAAGATCTCGAGCTGAAAATGTCACATTTTAAATCGTTTAACACAAAATCTACTTGATTACCGTATGAAAACAAGACATAGCGTGGTTTTATGAATGGCGTCGGATCTATTTCATTCATGAGAAAAGCGCATGAAAAAGAAGCACGCCTCGTTTTCCTTCACAACAAGCCGATACTGTTTTTTATTTGTGCTTGTAGACCTGTACGGGAATTATCGGTCAGTACAGATCAAAGACAAGTTTTTTATTCTTTTCCTAACTATGTGCGGGAAATAATGTGCAAGTCTTGATATTTATCCGCATATTTACTGTATGACAAAAACGTATGAAATACAAACATCTACGGGTTGCGCTAAGTTCCCCAATTTTTAACCGTATCTACTCAGCCCCCAAAATAAAACGTGATTATATCCAAAATTAACAATAAGTGGCTAAATAACACGAATAAGTATATAGTGTAAAACAAGTAACACTAAAACATAAAAGATAACACCTACTGGATTATTGTTTCCTGGATGTGTCAGGCACATTAAGTATGTGGTGGGGTTAATCGTGTCTGTGAGTACTCAACCCTCGTCTAACATGAGATAATAATTTGAAAAAAAAACGACAATATTTGATGTAAAGTTTATTTTTTAGATCAAAATCTCCCATTTGAATGTGAGGATATTCAGAGTACAAACTCAGGTGTATATACAATATATCCAGATGGTGAAAATCCGGTCCAGGTATATTGCATCATGGCTAACAAAGAAAAATGGACGGTAAGGACAAACTCAATTTTATTAGGGATTAATAATGATTGTTAGAGTTATATTTACCCAGAAAACCAGTGGAAAGAGCTTTTCTCTTTAAATTGTAGGAAGTCATCAATTTATGCAATGCTTTATAATATATACTTGCTTATCATCCTTCCCCATCGCTATATAGACCTGATGAACATTTCGGTGACAAACGTATCGTTGCGAGCACGTGCAAATGACCTTGACCCGAATATATCAGCGTTGATCCGTGAATGTCACCTTATATACCCTGTCTAAAACCTGAATAACATACAATATCATCTCCGCTCGCCAGAATATGAATCTTTGGGCTCGTTCGCTAGGCTTAATCGCTGCAAAGATTCATATTCTGGCTCACGGGATGATATTTTATGATTTCTAACTGTCAAAAATCCCAATAACATATACAGGGATATACATAAAAATGCATCCTGTCTGAAACAGCAGTTTAAAAGAGAGCAATGTTTTAAATCAACATTTGATAATTTAACGAGTTTTCGTAAGCTAAGACATCAATTAAATATGTCCAGCCGGATGTAAGTGTTAATAAGTATAAATAAAAAACAAGGTTTTATTTCGTTTGTCTTGACGATATCCCACCACTGCAATTTCACAAAAAAAAAACAAACGTATCAGAAAGTTCTGGCAAGCCTGTTCTAATCAGATGCAAAATCCATGATATAACTAGAGAATTTACTCTCACCAATTTGCCATTCAAACCCCAAATCGTTCAGAAATACCGAACAGACAAACTCCGAAAAATCCCGAACTAAGAACCGGAGAGCCCTGCGTTCTTCCGCTTAAGTGATTTCTATTTTTGGTGACATGGAGTAAAGAATTATGGTGATTTAACTGAAGATAGAGACAATATTGAATACATGTCAGAAAGATTGATTGGCGTTTAACGTCCAGTGGCAAATAATTCATGCATATTCAGGACGAAAACAGGTTAAACAATAAATCAATATGTAGACTGTGAACAAGGGACCGGTAAGGGAGGGACTTTAAGACTGCCACTGAAAAAATCCAGATGCAAAATCCATGATATAACTAGAGAATTGACTCTCACCAATTTGCCATTCAAACACCAAACCGTTCAGAAATACCGAACAGACAAACCCCGAAAAATCCCGAACTAAGAACCGGAGAGCCCTGCGTTCTTCCGCTTACGTGATTTCTATTTTTGGTGACGTTATTTTCTCTTACTTCACTTTCGGGCAACAAGATGTCCGCTGCCCTCATACGAGATACCAGTTACAATTTATCCGAAAACTAATAATTTGCCTGTTTTATATACTTAAGCCGTTGATGTTCTGTGTGAAGAAAACGATATCAAATCTATTTGAAATAAACACGAAGTGAAGAACAGCATTATGCATGATTTTTTGTTATGTTTTTATTTAATATGTTCCGTCTTGGCAAACGTTTTTTACAATAAACACATTAACCATGAGCAACAGTGTTCAGATATGAACAATATCTCACTGTTTATTTTGATATTTACTAAACCCTACTTTTTTTATTATGTTTGGGTCATTGTCTTCATATGTTTTGGTTAAAATGTTGTTGATGATAGGTTATTCAGTGTATCTAAAGTAGTTATGGACCTGTTACCGGTATTACAATAATAAGTTGATCTCTTCTCGGATTGGCGATAACCCGGATTTGAGATTTAAATTTCCACGATAAGTGTTGCGCAAAAGACAGCTGATGCTTACCATTCATGAGCGTCCCACTCCTGTAATGTAAAGGAAATCGTGAATTCTAATCTTTTGTGCCTTTTTTTACGGTTTATCTTTTACTTTGTTTCAAATTTTTGTCTTGTCTTTTCGGAATATGCACTTTTGAT
>JAULBM010056618.1:0-10397 GCA_032357055.1 Geukensia granosissima
TTCTTTTGTCCCTCAATGAGCCCCTGGCCACATAGGAAATGAAATTGACATTGTACAAAATATCACTTTGTTACTAATTTAGGAAATAAAGTCAACAGGAAATGGTCCAGCTGCAGTATAAAATATTTTCAGTGACGTTTTGTAAAAATTGAAAAATTTATTCTTTCGTTTCATTTTCTTGTCCATGGTCTCATCTGTATTCTGAGATAACGATTTCTGTCTGCCCTGTCCCATTGGTGTCTTCAAATTCCTTTTAGTATTTTTACAGAAAATGTTTTATTTCTGTTAAAACAGTCGAATTTGACCTGTAGTTTTGTCAAAATGATGAAAAATATATGAGAATGAGTTATGAATTATTAAAAGGTGGGTATTTAATAGCATTTCAAAATTTATTGTTGTGTCACAAACTAAAATTTGAGCCAAATGGGGGACTTACCGTACCTACATCTTTAGACTGATATGTGGAGAATCATGATGGCAATATTTGAGTTGCTTCGATTCTTTTTTTCTGGAATTTTAACTACACTTGATGTTTGGCAAAAATCTGTGTTAAAACCAAAAACATACTAGTAATGACAACATTCTCTTTCTGTGCCTTGAGCAACGCATTGCGTTTTTAAAATTTCATCGTGAATCATCAACAATCGCCTTAGGAATTGAACCTTAAGTCACGATTATGCATTTGATACAACTGCAAGCCTGAAAGAGAAAAAACATTTGTGAGAAGTTTATAGTTTCACATTTTGTACGTTTTGGTATGGACTCTGGTTTATTTTTCATTGTTGAAGGCCGTATTGGGACCTGTAGAAGTTTAAATTTTACTGTCATTTGGTAGGTGGCTGTCTCATGGACAATCATGCCACATCTCCTATTTTAATACAAACGATTACTGCACACTGAAATGAGCGCCTCATCCTTTCAGAGCACATAACACTACCCCTGCTCTTTAAAGGTGTTCCTGGAGTCCAGACTTCTTTTTTTCTGTTTCTAATTTGCACTCTTGTTTGTTTTGATTCGAATTGTCGTTTTTGGATTATGAACATTAGATCTCTTCCATCTAGTATATTCTACCCTCGACCTTTGATTGTTAATACTGCCTTCTTTGAAATATTACCATATTAGCAATATTCTACAATATCTTACAATACATCTATATTAAAAGCATTCTATTTAGTATGATTTTCTTATTAACAGATATTCCCAAGCGTATTTTACGATTTACTTCAGCTGATAAGGAATCTGAAAAAGATACATTTATTGTTATAAGAAAGTGTTCTGCATAAGGGCTTTTCACAAGAGACTTTTTTCTATTAAGGTAATGCATCGTTAAAGAAAATAAGTACGATAACAATCGACTCTGAGTTCTAATCTGCAAATTGTCCCCTCAAAGGTAAAAGATGAAGAAAGTATTAACTCATTATTTATCTGGGAAGATATTCACGCATTTCGTGTTCTTAGAAATTAATTGATTGCTCAAAGGTTTTCTTGTTATTGGTAATATATTGTAGTATGGGAATAGTCATATTTGTAAATATGTGAGTACTCACCCCTCCCCCTTAACTAGGAAAGGGAAAAAACAGACTTTAAACACCAACTGCATACGATATTAAAACTTAAATCGACAAATAGTACGGTGACAATAACAAATTAAACAAGAGACAAACAAGATCTACCGACCTCGCTATTTCTGACTACTAGTTCAAAATCTATATACTACGAAAATAATTTTCCAACTCGCCTATCAAACTAGGTAAAACCAATTCAAAATAGCACTCATAGATAATTACCGTATGACTTCATTTTTTTGCATTTCCACCGCGAGATTCTATACATGATTAAGGCAAAACAATGAATTATAAAAGCACCAACGATATTTGATTATGAAATAATTGTCAAAGAAAACCACCCCAAACTTCCAAGTTCAAAAGTTGGAGGCCTCCACTCTTTGTTCCTTGCTCTATATTTTAAATGATTATGTTTGAGAAAAAAGCGAAGGCAAAATAAGAAACAACATTATTATAGTAATTAGGTAACAACAACAATAGTTTGCTATATGAAGAAAATATTAACCAGAATCGCACAGGTACTCAAAGGGGTAGTAATGTTTTTGGTTGGTAGCAATTCTATGAAAATTCGGGAGGCGTCGTGTTTTCGAAACTGGTTTTATATTAATACCCATTTTAGTCAAAGTATATTAAACAGTTAAACAATTTTTTATTAACATGATAGTTTCAACAATCAAGGCCTTGTTTCTTTTTTTTTCTTTTTCTACAGCCAAAAAAGATGACGGATTATTCCTGTCGTTATGTATATTTCTGCTATACTATGAACCTTGCTAATACAAAATTACCAATGTTGAATAAATATGAAAATTTTTGGGTTATGCTTTATGTACATTTCAATTAGTAACCTCTCATCAACAGCATTAGAACCGAAGCACAGGAAGCCCAAGATCTAAACATATCAAAAGAAGCACTCTAATCCAAACAAATCGAAATGGAAAGACAAATCTGACGGAATGGACTACCACTTGTTCTCATTAAATGATTTGGTCTTATAATATATTAGGGTCATATATTACCTTAACTATTTTAAAGTTAAAAAGAGGTATTCATCAATTTTATTAATTTTTGTTCATAAAAACAAAGCAAATATAATTGTTATTTTATTAATGTTCATTGCAAGAAAGATTTTTAACGTTTTAACGTCAAAGTTGAAAAAGTTGTACACATTAAAAAACTTGAAATATCACACAGTTCGAACAAGAAGAAAATCGGTGCCCTGCACACTTTACCTTAATAGGTAAGGGTTGTTCAGCCACATTTTTGGCCCCAAGATCTTCGATAAAAATGAGAAGTGGCTAAGTATATATTGATCTATATCTTTTTTAATGAAAAATATCTGTTAAAAGAAAATCCAACAGTTTTTGTAGTTCAATTGCTTCTACAACGGTCACATGGTACAGAAATACTGATATTGCTTTAAATGTGACTTTTGTTTTATTTTGAAATAGATCGCACAAAATTAAACAGATCAGAACCAAGATTTCCACAATTAAAGATCTGTCAAGTACAACTTTGTGGTGTTTTTGTACGCTCATATCGATGTCTATTTTGAACAGGGATAATATTTAATTTTTTAATGGTCAATTGTGTTATTTCGAAATATTAAAAATTATATAAGTTATGTAAGACGGTTATGAAATAGCATTTTCACAACAACTAATTGTTGTGTCACAAAATCTCAAATTGGGCCAAATATGGGGCTTATCGTACTTACTCGTTAGAAACTTGATGCCTGATGGCTTTTAGGGAACACACTTTGATTTTTCAACACTTGAAATACTGGAATAATTATGTTTTGTCTTTTTCCTTCACAAATTTAAACCTGCCTTATTTACCAAAATTTAAATCATGATGTTCTATTTCATGATCCTGTCATCCAGTGGATATCGTTTAAGGGCTAATTTATACTTCTAAAGCGATCGTCGCGCGACTGACGAGCGACAGTCGCGAGGCGTCGTGCGATGTCGTGCGATGTCATGCGACCTCATGCGAAAATCGCTGGGTGTTTAAACTTGTCTTAGTTTTTCTATACTTTTAATTAAAGCGAAAATCGTGCGGTAGTCGCGGGATGTTCGCACGACTGTCGCGATATGTCGCGCGACGAAATATAAATAAGCCCTAAGTGTTACTTGTTTTACATTGTATACTTATTTGGCCGATTATTGTTACTTTTTGGGGGGATTGGCTTTTACAGCTCGGCATATGATATGGAAATACGTCTATTATTAAAGGCCTTAGGGCAACTGTAGATTTGTGTAATTAACACCTCTCATAGACAATCATACCACATCTCCTTTTTCTTTATTTGTAAAGTAACAGAAGAATAAAGATATTAAAATCTAATACATTTCTTATACATTTAAAATTATTATTGTACCATATACCCCTTTTAATTTCAAATTTTTAATGTTTTTTATCTTAAAAAGTTCACATACAAATTATATTAGACAACTTTCACTGTCCATTTCCCGATATATACAGTCACACGTGCTTCACTTAAAAACAAGTTAACCTACATCACAGTAATTCGACGTTTTAGTGGAAAAAATCGTACGTATATAAATTGTGCTGACAAAAAATTATTTTTTTATTTCGTTTATATTATTTTTTATATAATGATAATAATAAATAAAAACCTTATAAATCTGATCGTCGGTTATAATTCAGCAGTGCGCTCTGCGACAAAAAGAAAATTAAAATTTAAAATTTAAATTAAAATAAAAAAAATAATAAAAACTATTAATTGAAAATTTTTCAACAGCGATGTTCAGCTACATCATATCAGTTTTAAAAAATAAATACTCAGTTTTTGAGGTACATCATTTTTTATTTTGTCTTAGAATTCAAATACCTTAACTGGAAAACAACTGCTCATATCACTAAACTAGCAATTCCACGACCATAAAGTTATCGCCTCGTGTGTTAGAAGACCATAAAACATTCATCGTTCTATTATTAATTATTGTTAATGTCTGTAATGGATGGCTATGTGCGTGATTTTACAGGCGCAAAGCAATAGGAGAAAATTGATGTTGCTGATGAACGCATGCGTCATATCCAATGTTGCTTCAAAAACTGCAACCCCATTGGTTGAGATCTTAACATTAAATTTAGCGCATATTTGGTATTTAACTTCAAATTTCTAAGATTTGAGACTTTTGATAACAGATTTCACAATGGATACCCAGTTATCAATCAATTATTTTTCTCCACCGGACATGACTGACCTTCAAGGGTACGTGACAGACTTTTTATTATATTTTTATGCGAGTATATATAATAAAATTTCAACTTTGATTTTAAGTTTTAGGAGAAAAAATTAGAAACTAATAATATTATTTATCTTGACATTCTTGTGTAAGTTTTTAAAATGTTGTATTATCTAAGTTAACAATATATAATTATATTATGAAAATTCTATATTCAAGTAATAATATTATCAAATATATATATATAAAAATTCCACATTTCAAAGCGATATATATTTATGATTTTCGAAACGACGTTTACCCTATATATAATAATTTAATTTTGCGAATGGTTTTCCATGATAATGGAGCAGAATTTTTATATAAAAAGTCATGTTGAAAATCAAATTTGGTGTTATTTTTGTTCATTAAGTCATTGATACTTATATTACAGGATTCGGCTGAAATCCTCATTTTTTAAAAGAAATGACCATGACAACTCATGTCAGACATTTTGATAAAATTTGTTAAATATGATGATAACAGCTTTATTTGGATTTTAAATTTCTTGTTCTTTATGCAAATTATTTAACACTTTATACATCTTTGTCATTCAAATAGTAGGGATAGTAATAAACAGGCGGAACTTTTATATAATGCTTTTAAATTGTTAATTGGTCATTTACAATATTGGAAATGGGGGGTTGTAGTAGTTGAACACTGGCATTCGTTGGCGTCTTTTTTTACTAACAGAAAAAATGAAGTTGAATGATTTGTTTTTGTCAAAGGTGGATATAATTATCTTTTCATTTAAACTGAATACATTATTTCTTCATACTGTATGTTAGTTTTTTCTTCACAATATGTTCGTCAAATTTTTCGGACAATAATTCGGATGGATGGGTACAGGTGCTCAAGTGCACGTTTAGTGCGAGAAAGTTAAGTTACGTTCCAAAACAAATATCATATTAAATTTGATCTCAACTTGCACTTTAAAAATTTAAAAGATAATGAATCAACATACTCAGGCATGATATTGATTTAGGTTTTTTGTAGAAAGCGTAATATTTGACTTTTTCAAATCGGTTTTATCATTATGATCCCGTTAGCCCATTTATAGGAAGTAAAATATGCTACGTGATGAGCAAGTTTTTGTTTACTTTAAAAAAAAGTATTCAACAAGAAATGATTGTTATGTTTGAAAGGACGAGGGACGTTAAGGCCCGTTTTGAAAAAGTGGCTTATATATATATATTTTATATATTTTGTATTGAAAATGTCTATAAAAAGAAAATCCAACAGAATTTATAGTTTAATTGGTTCTACAACGGTGACATGGCACATAGAAGTTGCTTAAAATATTAATTTACGAAGAAATTACCTAATTTGATACATTATTTGATACAATTTTGTCGAATTTAATATAGATCGCACAAAAACATCACAACCAAACCTTTCGCAATTAAAGATCTATCGAGTACAAATGTTTGGTTAAAATATCTTCGTGATGTTTTGGGGCGACCATATCTATTTTGAACAAAACACATCTAAAAATTCAGTATTTTTACATATTTTAAAACAGTCAAACCCTTTTGTTTTGTCGGAATGACGAAAATTATATAAGAAAAAGTAATGAATTATTAAGACTATCATTAAACAGCATTTTACAACAACTCATTATTGTGTTACAAAATCTTAAAATTTGGGCCAAATATGGGCCTTAACGTACTTACTCCTTTAAAAAACAAACATGGGGTTTCTTTCTTAAGAAGTCGAAAATAAATTTCTGACATATTCTTTTGAAGTTGCTTACTATGATACAAATAATCGTGCTAAAATGTTTGAAATTTGACAAAACAAGAGTTTTTTGTCAAAAGTTAAAGAACAAAGAAAAAAGCACACTTAAATAATTATATTTTAATATATTAAATAAATTAAAAGTATAACACAAGTAAATGTTTCTCTTTCAAGAGAACAATATAAAGTAAGAACAAGAATGAGAAATATTTTATTTTCAATTGTGGTCCCAAGAGAGCAGACAATTTAGTACCACGATAGGGATGATTAGAGGCATAAATATCATGATATGAAATATATATATATATATATATAAATAATAATACTGTTCTTAAAAGTGGGCACCATGGGCACGGTCATTTTGGTTGGAGACAACTGCATATTGCAACCAAAGTATACAATAAATAATTCATTTGTAGTTGCTTATATATTAGTATGTATATACACATATACCAAACGTTTGCTTGAAAAATAAAAAAAAATAATAATAAACTACTTTTATTTGCTCATTTAGGGGTCCCTTAACGTCGGTATTTATATTAACTAAGACAGGAACCAATTCGACGTTGGAAAAAGGGGAAACAAAGATTCTCTTTTTTGCTCCTTTTTATGGACAAATATACTGTGACTGGGTTTGAAAAAGAATTGCCGCAACATTAGTTTAAGCCAACAATCTTATTGAAAAAAATTCTTGCATAAACTGCGATAAAATAATTGCCGGCAACGAGTGCGAAATAAATCCGAAGAAAAGAATTTTGTGGGAAAACCCAGACGACTGAAGTGTTTTTACACACGTTCAGCTAAAGTGATTGTTGGTGCCATTATTGTTTATTGCCTTTCGGATAAAATCGCAGCAATTACAGCTAACAATTTCATGCGACATAAATTCCAATAAAAAATAACAAGAAACCTCAAATTTCATTCACTTTGATGCTATTTAAATAAACATATAAAAAATTTAAAATTCATATCAATGCTATAAGATATACTTTTCATATAATATCATAAGATCATAATTTTGAAATAGTAACCGAATACAGAACCTTGATGAATTTTCTTCTGATTTGCAGTTAGGCCAAAGTTGTGTTTTTCTTTGTTTTGCATCCGCGTGCGGGTAGGTTTTAAGCATTTTGATGTCATAAACAAACACAGAAAATAATGTATTGAGAAGAATTATCTCAAAATCCCCCAAAACGTAGCCTTTCGTTTATCATCGATGTGGAAACAAAGGCATCAGATATATGCAGTCATTACAAGTTGTATAAATGCAATATGTAGGCAATCAAGCTGTTCACATTTTGTGTTTGGGTGGTTTGTGTGTGTGTGTGTGTGTGTGTGTGTGTGTGTGTGTGTGTGGACGGGCGGGTTGGTTTTGAAAATTTGACCTGATGCAAAACAAATAAAAAACCAGATACTGTCTTAACGGACATCTGATGAAACATCTTTCTTTACTAAAAAATCTTAATTAAATGTTGTATGCATTATAAGGCCCATCAATTGGATTCTCGGGACTAAGATTTGATTCATGCAAAGATTATGATTATTTTCTAATACAGTTTATTAAAATATTAGTAAATGTCAATCAAATTTGCTAAATGATGGTATGGAATTTTTTCATCATCAAAATCAGCCAAATAACCCTCAGGGCTAGATTTTAACATACGTCCCCTTTCAAAAAGTACAATTTATGCAAGAAAATCAAAGCGACTTAATTTTCGTTAACTAAATGATGGGATGGAAATTTTCATCGTCCAGTCAGAAAGATAGCACTCAGGGCTACAATGCTCTATTAAATTCTAGCATCCGCCCATTTCGGAAAGTACATTTTATAAGTAAAAAAATACGACTAAACCATGGTGCCATGGTTATAATTTTGCACACATTCTGTTTGTTCGGTTCCGATTTAGTACGTGTGGCGTAGCAAGTAGTAAACCGGAGCCGAACAAACAGCTGATTTTCATCTGATTATTGTTGCCAACATGGCCAACCAAAAGTGTGCTTTATCGTAAATTGAAATTTGGTAGTATTTTACTTGAAAGGTAGGTCTGGCCAACAATATCATGAACTTAAACTTTGTCTTTTGCTATAACTTTACTGCATTTGATATTGATCTGAAAAACTACGATTTTGAAGCCAGATACTAACCTCGCCGCAGATTGAGTTTTACCATATTACCGGTTATTGTATTAGCATGCTTCCATGTCAGGGTTTTAAATCCATGCCTACTCCCTATAAAATGCTATATTAGTAACCCCTTTTTGTTGGAAGTTTATACTTGTTTACAGATAAACAAAGAAATAAAAACTTTTCAACCTTCATTCTTTTTCCTATCTATGTTGATACACGAAATTCTAACATACAACATTTAAAAGTATTAAAATCTAAAGTAACACAAGTTTTCTTCAACCAAAACAGTCTTTATTATTAAAACTTTGCAGCAATCGTTAAGAAACAAAATTAATTACTCATAATAATCGTTTGTGTACCACTCTTTTTTCTTTCAATGTGTTTTTGTGCGTTAACAATGAGGCAGATATATAGCCATTATTGTTTTGTACCATTACGATTTTTATTTAAATACGTTTTTCTTGTTTATTACAAAGAAAATTTTGTAAAACGATCTATCTGTAGCTGGTATTAATAGCCAGGTACAGGTAGTAACTACTTAAAATTGTCAGGTGAAGACAGGTATATCAGCTGACCATAAAAGATACCGTCTTCTTCACGCGTTATCCTGCTGTTTCTCTAGACCAGGAATGGTGATGGATATCGCTTCTATTTTTATTAAATATTTCTTTGTTTTTTCTTATTGTTTCGTTTATTGTACTGATAAGTTCAAGACAGAGGCCGGTTTCAACAAACAGCAGTATTTTTTTTTTGGTTGATAATGATTGATCACATTTCAAAATCTCGTAATTTGTAATCGCTTTAAGTAATATATCAATTGCATACTTTCATAATAAAAATCAGTTGGCGAGAAAAGAAAAAAATAACTGTATAGAATTCTAAGACACAAAAAAAGTTGATAATTTCTTAGCTTACTGGCAAGCAGGTAAGGTTGCTTTACTCTAACGTAGTTGGTCTATTCAAATCTTGTGCCAGGTCATTTCATGCCAAAAAATCATCCATTATGTATGGGAAGCCGATCGGAATCCCCGAATATTATAATTAGTTTTATGAATTTGCACTACAAAATACATCGTATAATTTCCGGCATTTTCTATTTTCCGAAAATTATAATAATTTTTCACAAATTATTGCGAGAATAATAATTGTGTCCAATTTCTTTCCTCCCGTAAATTATTATTACAATGCACCATACATTATATATTTTTTTCAGTCTGAAGCAATTTGAAATAGAATATAGAAAATGAGATGTTGTCTGATTGCCTATGAGACAGGCATCCAAAAGATATAAATTACAAACATCTACAGGAATATTCACACCCCAAGAAAAGCTGTAAAAGGTCCAAGAAATAAAGTGTTATGGTATTTATAAATACAAAATTACCCATGTTAAATAAATATGGAAAATTTAGGTATGCTATATGTACATTTCAATCAGTAGCATTAGAACCGAAATATAGGAAGTCAAAATTCAAATATAGCAAAAGGAGCACTCAAATCCAAACAAATCGAAATGGGAAACCAAATCCGACGGCAGGGACCACTACTAGGTGAATTACTTTTCAAGGCCTTTCCATATTTCTAGTGTTTTAGAATTTTAACAAATGCAGCAAATTTCTGTTAAACATTGTTTGATAAATTTAATGTCAGACAAGTCTGACAACTGGGCTGGTGAATACCCTCGGGGACCAATGTTCCACCAGCAGAGATATCGACCCAG
>JAULBM010056629.1:0-20167 GCA_032357055.1 Geukensia granosissima
CGATTATTAATCGATTATGCCCTTCCGATTATTTCCGATAATCGATTATGAAATATTTCCGATTGCCCATCACTAGTCATGCTAGTTGTAGATATTTGAGCCCACTGTATTAATATTGGAGATACAATGATGTTATCTGATTGGTCAAGAGAGTACATGTACCACCTGACATTGAACAAAACAAAGTGTCTCCCTCTCAACATTGTGTCCAACCATCATATTCCCCTCTGACCCCATTATCAAACATTGTGCAACTGGTAGAAAAGGTAGATTAATGGTATCAATTTTGTTCAGAGAAATATGAAAATTTCCATTTTGTTTTGTCAGAAATTAGGCATATTGAAATAAATCATTAAATTCCCTTGCATAAGTGAAGTATGAAAAAATTTTTTGCCCAAAGAAGGTCATGCCCTTCTTCGGGTGAACAAATTTTCATATTTCATATCTGCAAGGGAAATAAATGTATAATGTTTCTTAAGTTTTTCCATCAACTCCATTATTGTTTTTGCAATTTGATCAATCAAGATGTTGCAGTCAGGACATTATCTATTCATTACTTTTACTGAATGTCTCAAATGAAGTATTAGTAAATTTGATTGAAATATGGAAACTAAAGTCTGTTCACACAAAGATTAAAAGCTATATTTTCATTAATAACTGAGACATCAATGGTTTTCGATTTTTCACTTTCCCCAGCACACAAAAGCAGCTGAACCACACAAACGCATGCAGAAAATAAAGTCAGTGACAGAAGTGTTAAAGGCTTAATCAGCATCCCCGCATAAAGTTTGTCAATGTTTACATCGACTCTGATTGTGTGATTAACTGATTTCAAAAGACCTACCACATTTTATTGGGTAAAACTTAGATTGTTTCTCTTTGAACTGGTAAAGATAAAAATCGGGACAAATATAATTTTCCAGGTATTTTATATAAGATCAAGATTTGGAGGTTTTTTTAGAATCTTAAATTCTTACTCATGTCTTAATTGGGATATCAGATTAAAAGGACAAATTCGGTAGAATACCGCAAAAATCAGGAAAGTTGGCTGGTATGCATTTTATTTAATTTAGTCAATGGGTAAATTTTTTGATAATTATTAGTCCTATAGACAATAATGAAATATGAAATTCAAAATATTTATTGTTCAAACACATCTACAGTAAATGTTTATGATACAATAACAATATTGAAGTCTAACCAACTTGAAATAATAAAACAAAATAGCATAAAAATGCATGAATAACCTGTGACAGTAGAGCCTTTTGAAAGGATTACTCATTTTAACCCCAAAAAAACATATGGCAAGCTATAAATATACATGTACACTGTACAATTTTTATATGAAATTATTAAAGTAATATTATCATCAAAACAAATGCATATTTAAAGCATCTCCTGACATTTATTTATATACTCAATGTTTAATAAACAGGACAAAAATATGATATGGAAATTATTTTATTTTTTATCTGGTTTTGATGAGTTTTTATGGCACTGCCTTTAGGTAATTGGTGCATTAAATTTACCCTCATGTATATACATGTTCTTATGTCTCAATGTTCCAGCTTGCCCAAAATAGAGGGATGCAGCAGCACTCTACCCTTTTGTTGCTCCCCTCTGCCTTTTGTATATATTTGAAATACAAGAACATGTAAAACAAGTAATTTCCAATGAAAACAAAGACTTCATGGACATGGACTTGAATAAGATATATAAGCTAATTAGGCCCTTAAATTCTAGCTAGAATACTGTGTCTGTGAGTTTTGATAAAAGATTTCTTGGTAGTGTTTTTTCAATTGATATTTGGTCTGAAGCATCATCAGGGCCAGTTGTACAGTATCTCCCTTTTTTAGACACCTCTTGATGAGAGAAAAGATGAAATATAATTTGTTTCCCCAATTCTTACCTACTCTGCAAAAACATTGCGACTCATATAGTTTTTATTATCAAACCTGCAAAAATTTTTTTTTTTTAATTTCCATTTCTTGCTAGATGAAACTGATGACGCTAAAATCAATAGTTAAGAGTGAAAAAAATATTTGAAATACAATAAAAATTTTACCTTACCTACCTTCCCAGACCTGGTGTGGAAGGGTGGGGTTGGCGGAAACTATAATTTTGGCCTCATACATTCGTATATTCGTTATGATAAAGAGGGTCAAAATTATCACTGGACACTGATCATGCCATACAAATCAAATCAAATCAAATCAAATATTTTATTAATCCAATCATGGACCTACAGGGGGCAATATGGCATTCATGTATTTCTCTGTCTAGCACTTAATGTGTCCAGCAAAATATTGTGTCTACCCTTACCCAAATGTTCATTTGTGAACATTTTTCATGTCAATGTGCTGTGGTTGTATCATGCTGCATTTGTGAAGAAGAATGTTACTGGGTCTATTCTCTTTCAGAATTGATCTGATAAAAATGCCTGCTAACAAAAAAGCTGAATTTGAGAATTTATTGTTTTAAGCTGAGTTGCAATGAATTTGAACTCAGCTATTGGTTTGATGATGGTGGGTGGGCGGGTGTACTAATTCTTGGTTTCCAGTTGAAAACTCAGTAAGTTTACATTCCATTCAAACGAAACTTTAGGATATTGTTATATGTCAAGCAAGAGAGAACCCTATTGATTTTGAGGAAAATCCGTTCAAGGTCAAGGTCACAGTCACAAAAAATACTTAGAAAAATTTGTATAAATGAGGTTTCCAAACGATAACTCCAAAAGTTTACATCTGATTCAAATGAAACTTTAAGATATTGTTATATATAAAAAAAGTAGGAATTCGATTGATTTGCGGGAAAATCCATTCAAGGTCAAGGTCACAGTTTCAAAAAAAATACTTAAAAAATTTTGTAAATTTAAGGTTTCCGGATAATAACTCCAAAGTTTACATCCGATTCAAATGAAACTTTAGGATATTGTTATATGTCAAGCAAGAGAGAACCCTATTGATTTTGGGGAGAATCCATCCAAGGTCAAGGTCACAGTTGCAAAAAATACTTAGAAAAATTTGTAAATTAAGATTTCCGTTTGATAACTCTAAAAGTTTACATCCAAGATTAGGTTTCTTGATGATTAAAAAAACGCCATTTAGATTAATTTTTTAGGGAAAATTTCTTTCTTAGTTATATATGTAACAATACTAAATGTGCATTTCCTTCAAACCCAGCAACTCGGCTATAGCGTCCCCGACGCCATTCGATTTTACATGCGATTTTGATTGGTTTTTTTTTGCATTCGATTCCTCACAATGGAAGCTTTCAGTAGTATGTAAACAGATTTTCTCTATCTTTTACCTTTTTCGAGTTAAAAGAGGTCAAAGTAGTTGGGGGAGGGGAATTCAATTTGATATAATATGAAAAAAAAAATTATTTTTAATACAATTTGGATGTGTTTTACCCAAATGATTCCTTATGAAAAAAATTTACAAAGTGATACCAGTTTTGAGGATAACATGAGTCAAAATGATCTTTTATCCAATCATATCACTGTGTCCAGCTCTATCCTGTGTCCAACACATCACTGTGTCCAGCACATTATTGTGTCCAACAAAATACTGTGTCCACACTTACCCAAAGGGTCTTTTGTTCACCTTTCACATTTCAACATGCTGCCAGTGCGGTCGTATCATGCTGCGCTTGCA
The DNA here is from genome assembly GCA_032357055.1 of Geukensia granosissima. NCBI lineage: Eukaryota > Metazoa > Mollusca > Bivalvia > Mytilida > Mytilidae > Geukensia > Geukensia granosissima. The sequence continues at coordinate 3,657 of JAULBM010056629.1, forward strand.
AAGCACCTCTGTTTTACATGTAGACCTATAGACCTACATGTAATTATATCATACCAACTAGTAACAGGAAGTTAAATTACACTCAGTTATTTTTTTAAGCAGTTTTACAGGTGAAGTTGTTTTTTGCAGCAATATACAAAATGTTTAGCGTTACTCCCCAGGAATTTCATACAGCTGATTGTCGTTAATTTAAATCAAGGGAGGTAATTTAGGATCAGTTGGAAAGTGGTCATTTTGAGGTCAATGTTAAGGTATTTGGACCATAATAAAAATGGTGGTCAAATATTTATATTTCCTTAACAGTTTAGAGGAAATTGTGATTTTCTTCATTATTTCCATAAAATATCAGTTTTAATTATTAGAATGTTTACTATAAATTAAAAGTATTTTCCAAAATTTCGCATACTTTTCTGATCGTATTATATTAGGTTATTACAGAAAATCCTGGTATTTTTAATAATCACATGTTCAATTATGATCCGAATACTTAAACATATGATGTTGAAACATTTCTGAAAATTATCAGCTCAAAATGTTTTTGCATTAGAGATTTGAATACAGGGAAATGGATGTGGAGTGAGTGGATTCATAAATGCAAAATTTCCCCAGAATCAAATTACCAATGGGATTACAGTACATAATGCTGCATGGTTTCCCTTGATACAAGTTGAACTTAAATTCCAATACATTCTCTCTTAGGCTTTTTATTTTTAGCAGGCATATAGGAGAATTTTAGCTTGCTTTGTACAAAGAGAAACCATGCAGTAATTTGGGTTAAGCATTTTCAGTAAATTGTCCATGTTAAATATTGTAGCTTATGAAGATCTCTTGAGGTTTTACCATGAATTGCCCCTCTTGATTTAAAAATATCAGCATTATATTACATTGTATGGAAGTATCTTTGGTCCCATAAAAATTGGTAATTTTTGTATATTATTACATGAATTTGGAAGAAAAAAATAGGTTAGTTTGACATTTTGAGAATTTTGCAAATGAACCACTTTTACTGACCCCTATAGAAAAACATATTCTAAAACCTATTAAATTGCACAGCAGCATTTTGTATGCAATCATTCAATTTATTGGCATATATGAAACTTTTAATTTAGACTTTCAGAAATTTTACCTGACATAGTCATAGTGAATAAGAAACTCATAGTACATGTAATGTGTTTCCTAAACAACAAAATTTAATATATTTTTTGGTCAAAGGAATGAAGATAATTAAAAACTTTTTTCTGTATATTCTTACTACATGTAGTTATGAAAAGACTTGTTTCATGGTCATTGCAATGCCAGCCTTTATATTGGAAATTGTAGGTAAACAGTTCAGATCACCAATAAACTTTATATATTGTTACCGACTGTAAATAACAAGTTCCTGATAGCTGTGTTACTATCTTTTATGGATAAAGACTAGTTCAGAAACAGTTCTTTTGCACTTTGGAAATGAAAATACTGACCAGAGAATTTAAAAAATTCTGATAGATGCTCAAGTTTATATCAGTAATGGATAATGAAATGAAAATTAAGCACATTAACTAATAATTAAGTACCAGATGTTTTACATAGTTACAACAGTAAAACAAGACAAATAGTGACACAGTACAGAATAAATGTTACTGTGATAGTGGTACCAACTACTTAGTTGTTTTGCTATATAACTTTGTTTCTGTTTGAACAATCTTCTAATTTTTTATTCCCTCCCTTTAGACGATAGTAGCATAAAGTTTTACCCCCTTTGATGTCCCACAAATTTTTTTCAAAGATTTCTCAGCTTGTGTATGTGGGATTGATTTGATATTTTGTTCAAAGTATTAACCGGGGTGAGTGGTACCCTGTCTCTTCATATGTCTGCATCCTGTTTGCTATATGTGTCCTATGGACACATTTTCTCTTTGTTTGCATTAAAAATGTTTATTACTATCATGTTAAATGCAGAAGAAGTTAAAAATATTGCTCAAAAAGAAAAATAAAGTTAGAACAAAGGCTATTAGAATGGTGGGGCCATTATCAAGGAATTATCAAAATAACACATTTTCTGTACTGTGTGCTTGCTTACTTTCCAGGACAAAAGTTTGTCACAGGAGCTATGTCACTGCAGCAAGGAGCTGTAGAATTTTGACAAATGGTAATTTTTTTATATTTACCAGAAGTGCATGTCTCTTTATTCAATAGAATTGAATAATCATATTATAGTTAAATTATAAGGAATATTTATATTTTTTTAGATCAAGTATGGGAGAAGAAATTGAAGTGAAAAAATGTGGGATTAAATTTAACCCACCAGCAGTGGTTGTGACTTATCTAATTGTTGACACTGGAAAACTTCATAGGAGAACTATGCCTCTTCGTAATTTTAGCAAAAATTCTAATGTGACTAAAGCTGCTGATGACCTGAGGTCACATCCTAGACATGGTCAGTTTGTTAAAGGTGTACCAAAAAGTCAGCTTGAGCGACTTGTGTGTATTATTCGAGACAAACTATGTGGGATGAGTTTAGAGGCCAGTCTTGCGCGCAATGAAGAAGTTCAGAAAATTGACTCTGATGAAGACTTGAATAAAGTTGATCCAGATATTTTAGCTAGAAAGAAATCTGTGATGGAGGATACTTTTGAAAAGAATCAGAAAAAGCCTGGCGATCCAGATTTTGAATATGACATTCAAGTGGATTTTGAAAATCAAGAGGTGGAAAGTTGTGAATGGGATTCAGAGGGTTCAAATGAAGATTTTTAAGTTATCTTAATTTTATTATACATTATTATTAAACATTTGACTATGCAAATATGTGTATGCTTTTAAATAATATTGCACTCATTGACCTTCAGTCTAATTTTTCAATGATTTTAGTCATGTTACTGAAATTATTATTGTTTTTTAAGGATATCAAATAATCATCAAATTTAATTGATAATAACACATCACATTATCTCCAAATCTTCCTCAGGTTTATTAATAAAATAAAGTGTTCTTAATTACAAACAGAAAATGAATTAGCAATTGAGAAGCTAAAACAATTGGATATTTATTTAAACAAAGAATGCCTTGTACATTATTTTGATTTATCCAACAAAGGTAAAGGCCACTTGAATGCATTGCTCAAGAAAATTTTTAACTTAGATGAGTTTTATATATTCTGTTAGTTACACAAAGTACCAGAAATACTTACGAAAAAATAATCTAAGGTTTGGAGAAAAAAAATCTGGAATTTCTCTGTCCGTTATTATTAATTAATGAAAGAATTGATATGCACTTTCCAGCACCAAGTAAACTCCTTTTTTCAGATTTTCTAAATTGCTGAAAGAGGTCAAGTGTTACAATTCAACACCAGTTTTATCCTATTTTTATAACCTATACATTGTATGACGTTTGGTAATAAAGAATTATATAATCTGTTTGAGATTTTACACCAGTTTAGAATCGTATAAAAGAAAATGATAGAGAAGTTTGAGTTCTCCGGTGCCATGTAAAAACATCAATTTCTGTCAGATGATTGATACAGGCTATTTAATTCCTTCGTCACACAATGTAATTAAGTACTCATAATTTGCATTTAATTCATAAATTTTGAGTGAAAATAGAATCTTGTTAAGGTGTTGGTATAAATGCAGATTTGAATGTGGTCTGCGTTAGTTACATGTATATGTCTTGCCATAGTATATTATAAAGTATTACACAGAAACTACATTATATTCATTTTTGTGGCTAGCTGGTTCACATTTGTTGCATTCATATCAATTTATCATTCCTCTTGAGTGTGAACTACATTTATACATTTTATGCAAGATCTGAACACAAGTATGAAAGTAAAGCGACACCGTCAATTTATCATAAAAGTTCTCTACCTTTAAGCTTCTTCACATTTTTGTATTTGAAAGTTACTTTAAACATGAATTTAGCTTTCCTTGAAAAGTAATGCACTTAGAGGTGGTCCCTGCCGTGGGATTTGGCTTCCCATTTCGATTTGTTTGGTTGAGTGCTTCCTTTGCTATATTTGAATCTTTGATTTCCTATGTTTTGGTTCTAATGCTACTGATGAGAGGTTACTCCTTGAAATGTACATATAGCATACCTAAATTTTTCATACTTATTTAACGTTGGTCATTTTGTATCTAGAAAATTAGGAAGTAAATTGTATCTTGGTTTCGCTGTTTTGTTATTTTCATCGTTCCAAGCCATTCTCAACCTGTAATTCGTTAAATCTACTTTGTCTTCTATAGAAGTGATGACGTTTTAGATAAAAGAGTATGAATTATTACATAAAAGGTCGTAAACGTTTGGGCATACAACTATCCTTTACGAAACGTAGATGAACATCTTTACAACATTCGTATATTTAATGATTTATATTATCATATTTGAAGATTATGAATTGATTTTGACAACATCAGCTACAATGATAAACTTAAACGAAATTACTTATTTGATGTACTCCTGTTATATTGATATTTACAAAGTAAGTTATAAAAGGATAGGTCATTTATTTAAAAAAAATCCCGGAGTATAGCCACTTAAAGCAGTTATGCAGGTTGTTAAAAGAACCAATTTCGTGTTTGTTTAAGAAATAAAAATGTGTCTATTATTGTAAACCTTCTGAATTTAGATATCTGGTTTCTATGGAATTGATATTTGTTCCTAAAGACATTAGATGTGAACCAAATTATAGTTCACATTCTTCTTTTTGGTTGTTAGTTTCTTTATATCTTTCAAAATTTTTGAGAACATAAATGTTATCTTACAAGATCTTGATTGACCCTTTGAGATTCTGTAGGGAATTCGAAGAGTTTGTCTTGAAAGAACAATTTATTACTTCCCTGTAGCCTGGGAAAGTGGGATGACAACACGACTATAAAATCAATTGATTTGGCTCTAGATCTTGATGTGAATACAGAATGTTAGGCCAGTATGAGAAATACGACAAGAGACAGCCAGATATACCGACCTCACGAAATTACTTCCCTTTTCTATCAGCTAGCCTTCATTGAATCTCAAACGTATTATTAGTCAATATTGCTTCAAAATGCTGCACCTTACCACCAGCTGAGGTATTATTTCCATATACTACATTTATTGGGGGAAAGAATTAATTCAGACTTTTACATGCATTGAGGAGAGTAATAAAAATCACACAGATCGTCTAATTTTAGATCTGTACGTCAATGTTGTATGACATTCAAGCCTCTTTATGCTGTATTTATTGTTAATTAGACTTTGGTGGATGGCTTTCTCATTGACGGTCATGATGCATGTCTAATTTCTAAAAACATTTCGCATATTTTTGTTGTGATAAAAAACTTATTTAATACAACATACGGATCAAACTTTGAAATCGTTTGGTTTATAGGTTGAGGTGTAACGTTTCGTGAACAAAAGTTAAGCCAAAATGTGGGGACGGTCAAAGTGTCGGTTTTCACAAGATTTCATGGCTGGGATATGCAAATCAGGACATACTGTGCTTCTTTTGCTATGTTCGGATCTTACTTCCTATATTTCAGTTTTAATGTTACTGATGATTGGTTACTCCTTGAAATGTACATATAGCATACCCAAAGTTTTTCATATTTTATTCATCATTAGTAACTTTGTCTTTTGTAATATTAAACAATGATTCCAGATCTATGACTTTATAAATTGATGCTATCAATTGATTAAAACCTAACATCAGCGTTTAGGATGCAGTCCGATAAAGCGAAATATTTACTTACTTTTGGGGTTAATCGTATAAATATTTCATGATTATATAGTTCCTCTTGTACATAAACCTTGTTTATTAGCCAACGACCCTTTTTTTAAATTATGTATGAACGTCACATAATTAACATCACCAAAACCTTTTTTAAATTATAAAATAAATGTGTTCAGTTAATCATCAACGAGAGGGCTAAATCTACCTTAAATGATTACATTACATTTAGATTCGCACCTTTGTTTTTATCGTTAGATACAGGAGAGTGGTGAGTAATTATTTTTATGTTCAATCTCTTGATGCTGTGTTTCTACACAAAATTACTTCCATATACATATGTCATTTATATGACTTGTTTTGTACCATATTCAGTATTAAAAATGTATGCGATGGACCAATCTTATACTTTTTTCAATTGAAGAAAAATATTTGCTGGGGAATTTTAAAGTAAGATTAATTGTTTATGTATAAATTGTGTTGAAAGCGCAAAAACTGAGAAAAGAGTGAAAGTCTAGACAACAAACAATTCAGTTACCCTTACTTTCTGAGCGATTGACTAAAATATTATCCGATTGGGTCGCCATTTATTGTGACGTTATCAATTGTTGTTGGTCACGTGTTTGTGTTTATATTTTCTTATAAAAGTGTGGAAATTTCCGTTGTTTGACAGTTCTTATCAAAACATTTCAAGTAATAATATATATAAATGTTATCTAACACCATCACTATTTTCTATAGATATAAATGGAGTTAAACGATTTTTTGATCATATTGCCTGACCAGGCGGTTAAAAAAAGGCCACAACTTTCATGACTTTTCGCTTGCGCTTTTCACACTAAACTGCTTTTAAGTGACGCTTACAAATAAGTTTAAAATGGAACAAAGCAGGTAAAAGAATTTTAACAAATGGATGTCTTGATGGTATTATAAATTTGAGTGTTAGATACACAAACAAATGCATTGGAACCACATTTTTTGTATCAGATCTTGCCCGTTGAGTACACTTGCTGTATCACTACTCGTCGCCTATGCGACTCGTAGTGATACTGGTTCACACAAGAGCCTGGCCTGATAAGAAACCTCGGACAACTTCATTGTGTAATTAATGTGTATGTTTTTTCATTTCATTTGTTAACATTTTGGTCTAATACTAATGTATCTTCATTCGAGTTCAGACTAAACATTAACTCTTGTAAATATTTACTCGAACGCATTTCCTCGATTGTATGCTTCTTTCACTGTAGAATTGTCAATTTATGTGATTCTTAGACTATAAATTTTATCTTGACATCAAAAAGAAAAAATATATTGATTGTTATCTTAAAATTATAACTGTCCATTTTAGATAACAAAAATGAGCTACTATTACACATCGCAGAAAATTTATGCATAAGGAACTTTGAAAAAAAATCCAAAACATGGACGCTAAATTAGGGTAGGTTAGTAAACTCAAATAAATATAAAGGTACACCCATCATTTTAAAATAGTTGATATTTTGTCAATCGTATGACATCAGGTGTTATTAAACCTAAATTTGTATTACATCTAGTTGTAAATGTTAACACAGTGATTTAAGACCATCTTTTGATCTACAAATTAACGACAACCACTATATACGTATATACTTCTATTGCCTATAGGAACCTGAATAAACATGTTAAAATCAAAGTTAAGTTGTTTTAAGTGCACATATATGTTTCAAATAGGTTTCACTAGAATAATTTGATGTATTCCTTATTTTGATTAATTGCGATAGTCCATTAAATATGTAAAATGACGATATAATGTTTTTTAAAACTGTAAGTTTTCTGAAGCATTAATTTTCATAAACTTATACGACATAATAGTACATTGAAAAATTTTATGACAATTTTTTCATCCAATCAAAACAAAAAGAAAAACTATTGGTAAGGACAAAACGAATTCCAGTCCCTGGAAAGGCTATAGTATTCTTTGTACTGACATTTTAATTTGTATCCTTGGACTATACCTATGTAGTCCTGAGTATGATACACTTCATAGGTACTCTTCAAGATCACGCTGATCACTGACCCAGTTATCTTTACAGTGAATTCATTGAAAAAAACTTTATTTTGAGGTAATGGATACCTTAACAAAAAGATTTCAATACATTTTCAGGTAAAAAATGCCCGTAGAGGTAATGGTAAACACGTAAAAGTTTAAATTGAGAAGAAAAGAGATATTAAACAGGGATTAATATTTGACATTTGCATCCTTTTAACATCAATGCAGTATACATTTTCTCTATTGTTTTGCATCATTAACACCCTTTGACCGTCCGGTTAACGTTGTTGAAAAAGTTCATATAGAGTTTAAATTTTCTTATGATTTTGGAATTTCCTGGAAATAAAATTTCTTTTTACCAATGTAGTCCTGAACTGGACTAACAATGTTTTTGCCCTTAGCGTACTTGATAAAATTTAATCCAGACACGCACTCTTTACGTTCATGAATTTGTTAAAAAATCTAAACAAGGAAAAGGCTGTCGCTTTCAACTGCGGTTAATCACGATCTTCATTTTAAAAGTAAGGGCTTGGAATTTGAAACTTTATTTAACACAATTATAGAAAATATGACTTTTACCTATATTATACCGTATTATGAGGCAATATTCCTGCTTCCCCTGCCTATGGAGTTTATGTTACGCAGTTTATTCGATACTCTCGTGGATGTTCCAAGTATCAGGATTTTCTGAAGAGGGCATTGCTTTTGTCGCATAAACAACTGCAACAAGGATACATCCAATCAAGTTTAAATTCGTCCCTCCTAAAATTCTGTGGTCGCCATCACGAATTGGTTGATCCATATGGTATCAGTAGACCTGTTACCTGTTACTGGACTTACAAAGTTTAGTTGACCTCTTCTTAGACTGACATTAACCCGGTTAGAGTTTAGGGATTCTACGACGGGTGTTGCGCGCAAGACAGAGATGCTTACCCTCCTAGAGAACCCGATCCATCTCCTGTTTTGTGAAGGAGTTCGTGGATTCCAAGCCTTTGTTCCTTTTGTTTTTATCTTTTAGTTTGTTTCAATTTTTTTCTTGTATAATTTGACTATGACTATTCTACACTGGACTTAAGATTTTTTGCTTACTAGCTTGTAATGACGACTTTAGCAAAATACTTGACAGAATTATTTCAGTCGTTAGTAAGAAACAGTCAAATCTTACTAATTGGCTACTTTAGTTAACCAGTGGGCTTTATTGAAAATTCAATTTTGTTTTCCCTCATAACTAACGTTAATTTTTTAAATGTCCTTATTAACTAGGTCACTTCTGTCAATACAAGCAGTTAAACCAATATGATATAAAACAAATTATCGTGTATTTACATTTAGAACAATATTAAAAGAATAGGTTGCTTAAATATAAAACCGACTTTCATATAATAGTTCATACATATCACAGTTATAAATTAAATTAAAAAAGAAATATCACCACGTTTGTAGCAAATTTATACATTCAAGGTTCTTCCTAAGTTGATTTACAGATGATTTATTTGCCTGCTTATGAGTTAAGAGTCACGATCACTTTTGTAATTAAGACTTTGTACCGATGTTATATTCGCTGTTGGTAGATCATATCCTATGTACACTGTCTTAAACTATGAAAAGATAAAATCTTAGGTGTTCGCTAGTCTGTCTATTTCTATTCTTGGAAAGTCTCAGAAGTTTGCCCCAAAGATATCATGAATATAGATTTTAATTTTTTACCTTAAATAAGGTGGATTTTTATTTTAAGCAGATTTATAATGTATGATATTTTAAAGATTGATAGTATCCAACGCTTTTATGGAAAGTGGAATATTTCTACTTTTTTAATGTAACTTGAAGGGATAGAAAATCTCAATTGGAGTTAATAAATAAGTACAATGAAAAGTGATAAATGTTTGAAAATTTTATAGATTCTCATTTTTTACAAATGCAAATTGACCACATCAGGAATGAATGGTCAAACGACACTATGTTTTGCTGCTGAAAAATTCTTTGGTAAGATTCTTCTTATCTCTGCTGTCTCCTCTTATTATACGCCCTAGGGTATTCCAATACCCGAAATTACAAGTTAGGTATTTGAAGAATGATTAACGTTAACTTGGGTCGCGTGATTAGAAGATATCTGTTTTGTTTGAAATCTCAAAATTTTAGTTTTGATCATTGACAAATGCGTGCAAATGTCTCTTTTATAATATTTTATTTTTAAGCTTAAATAAAACGTTGTAACAATCTCGAAGAGTAATTCCAATTCAATGTTTTATACTTAATGCGTGATAAGAATAGCTGAATGAGTCCAAAACTTCAACAGGATACTATCTATATAGTCGCATAAAGGACATAGTAAGGTGGTTTTTAAGCTACATATGACATTTTTAAAGTCTATTACATTATAGTGTTTTCATCCAGTTTCAAAAAGAACAAGGCAAAATTCTATTAATGATTATGTTAATAAGATTTTTAACTCATGCTTAGATGTGTTATGAAGTTTATGAAGAAAAAAGAGTGATGAAGTCCCAAAATCTATTACCAGGTAATCAAGAGCCAATGCGATAAACATCCAATATTGCGTTTGCTTTCGAAAGTCTAAAGCTAATCATATCAAAGAATCCATGCGAGCAAACAGGTTTCTGATATTAAAATAAAGAATGACAAAAAATGGGTTTTAACAAACGATTTCTTATGCTATTTTAGAGAAAAAAAACTAATTGATTTTGATACCATTCTTATTTTATTACGATAATATTGTAATTCGTTTTACCCGATTACCTTAACATTATTTTTTTGCTAAGACCAATTGGGTATCATTATACAAATATCAGTATGGGTTTAAAATCTTTTTTTAGTGAAACGCTATTCCCCTGTTAAAAATGACATTTTTTACTTAGAGACTCGTTGATTTAACACGCCGCCATATGTGAATTGTTCTTACAATTATCAAAATTAACCCATATATCTTTCAACAAGTAAAGTTTCATAAAAAAGTTTATCAACCGCTCCCGAAAAAACCGCTTATAATTACCATGGATGTATTTAAGCACTATTTTTGCATGTGTTCTATAAATCAGAGGGGCTCAATAAGTGTTTTGACGCCTGCCTTTGGACTCCCTACATAAATATGATACCCCGGAAACATACTTCAACATAACAAAACAATTGGGACCGTATGACTTGGGATAATCACCGTCAGTATACACTAACATTTTCTGTGAAAAAAGTTTTTATGGATATAACTGCTCGACAGACTTCATTCATGGCGCTGTTGTCGTTTGGATGATCCAGAGTTGTTACTTTTGTTTTAAAATCTCTTAAGTAAAGTTAAATGCTGAGAAACTAATTTTAATAATCAACATCTCTTTTATCTTTTACAATTTTCAACAATAATGTGCAAATTTATAATATCTTTTTTGATGTCAGAGATTCATTGTAGCAGTATATATAAACCATACTATCGTTTTTTCTTCTTTTTGTTATTGATGAAACATCCCATGTCGATTATGCCTATATATGAAAAAAATTTAAAACGTTTAACTTTCTTTAAATTTGTTTTAATCTAAAACTAATGATATTAGTTTGATTTGAATATCTTTGACTAATTTACTAGAATAAAGAATAATTCCATTTTGATTAAAACTAATTAAATTGTTGTTGTTTTTAATAGTATATTCAATTCATCTTAAGTGAACAAATATTGTTAAACAAAAATTTAGAATAATATGTATCCAATTTCATTAAGAAGCTTGTCTAGATCAAGTTAACGTTTGTTATAACACGTTTCGATAACACTATTACCGAATTGATGATAGTGAAATTAGTGCTTGACAGATTACTGGTTTCTACAAACGGGTTGACGGGATAAAATTTCTGGGTTTAATCTTATTTTAAGGTCGTTTATTCTAATAAATGTTCTGGAATTTTACCTCGTATTCTCATTCGATTTCAAGGCATATATTTGAACTGTATATTTCCTTTGGTGCATGAATGTTACTTGAATTCATTACGTGTGACAGACATCCCCTTTACCCCTAGCATGTCCGATGAAAGTACATCCAGAAAAGCGGTTTATATTTGGCTTTTGAATATTTGTTATATACGTATGTAAGATGTATAGATAATGTCTTTTTGGCATATATTCCATATTCTTTCTTTTAAATATTATTACTGAGTTTTTTCTCATGCTGTATAGAGGTCGTAAAAAGCTTCCTGTGCTTGAGTTTTATGCTATAATTTTTTTTTCGGGTACTTCAAAATATGTTGTCAAATTACCTAGCTAATCTGTGGTCATTACGTCATGAACTGTATATTAATTATGGTCCATAAATGTAACTTAAATTCATTAAGTTTGAAAGATTTTGCCCCTAGATTGTCTGAAGAAGATTAATCAAGAAATAAGCTTTACACGCAGTTATATTTTGAATATTTGTTATACCGTATGTAAGATGTTGATCTTTCTGTTCTTTCCGTTAAAAAACAATTATTTCTGAAACGTTAAAAGCATCCGATCAATATTATATAGTATAACACAAACCCCTATATATATACGAAATTGTTAAACTTATATTTTAAAACCATTTGGTCGATGCCATTGCAGATGGACTTGAGGTCCCAATGGTATTGACCAGCCCAGTTGTCAGACTTGTCTGACGTGATTAAACCACATATTGTTTGATAGAAAATTACAGTTTTTAATTAAAACTTTAAGCTCGTGAAATAGAAGGCTTCATTCCTTGAATTGTACTTGGTAAATGTCCTATTTTAAAAAATTTCCTTTACTATATTTGGAATTCAGCTTTCCCATAATTTGGTTCCAGTGCTACTGAATAGAGGTTATACTCGCTGAAATACGTATATCACATAACCTTATTTACAAAACATGGATAAACTTATATAATATACAGTAAACGTGGATAATTGGTGGGGTATATTTTCCGCGAAATGTGAAAAAAAGATTGCGCGTGAAAAAAAAATTTGCGCTGTTAGACATTTCTATGATAATAACTAAACAAATTGTTTTATTTGCCGGGAAGGGGGATTTTTATTAGCAGTATATACTATTTAATTTAACTCACAAGTAAAAATGCCATTAAGAATATTGATAAAAATTTTATTTTTAAAGACATATTGCAAGAACTTTTATTGTCACATTATTTATACAAAATGTAATGAAAAATAAGCACGTCTTTTGTTTTTAGAACTGATATAATCTGATGTGTTCAAATTAATTAACTTTCTAATGTACGATAGAGATGTTAAATTTTCCTTTTAAATAGATAGATACGTGACAGAATAAGAAAGCAACAGACTAAAAACTGATTGACAAAAATAAAATATTTTGCACTATGATTCAACTAATTACTAATATAGCCATGACATAAAACTACTTTTAATGATTGTAGATATAAAATAAGGAGATGTGGCATGATTGTCCATGAGACAACCACCCACCAGTCTCTGTCATATAACCTTTTTTTCAGACCACGTTTAAGTTCAGACACATTCATCTTACGAAATTCTATAATTCCAATACTAATTGAAAGTTTGTATAATCTCTGCACATTCATTGCCTTTTCCGTCCCTGCGTCGGAGCTTCCGTCCATTGTCAATGACACTATTTTTGTGGCATAATCTCCTCATTTACTGTAGAGTTCTGATTATTATTTTAATAGAGAATGGATGGAAATAGCACGTTAATGCACAATAAGCTTTTAAAATTTTGATTTGGTCAAAAAGTCTTAACAAAGGCCCGAAGAGTTCCAAATTCAAATATCCGGCATGTGACTTGAACTCCTACCTTTTTTAAGTCTGGAGTGTTATGAGCTTTCAGAATTTTGGCTATGGTCATGGGTCTAAAAATGGCAAATTAAGATTTGGTTGTCTATTTCTGTTTGTTTGGATGTGAGGTTTAAATTATACATTGTTTTAGTCTCGGATGTTCTATGTTTTGGTTTTAATTCTTGTGATTAGACGTTGCTCCTTGATTTGAAACACAGAATATAAAAAATCACCATATTTATTAAACATTGGAAAACTTTTTTTCATTTCAGGCATTCGACTTTTCCTTTTTAAATTTAATGTTACTGTAAAAAATTGCATATAGCCTGTACACAATATTCATTTCGAATTTGGTTCAGCTGTCCAAACAAAGGGCTCAAAAGAGCTCAGTAAATGTTTCAGCACATGACTTCATCTCTTCGTAAGTTTATGTATTTATTATTATTGAATGACTATATGCAATAAGGTAAGAATTTTGATTTTAGACCAGGGGTCTAAACAAAAGGCCCAAAAGGGCCAGTTCATATATCAGGCACTTGACTTGAACTGGTTTTACATTTTTTAAAATTCTTTTTTGTCATATTTTATACAAAAGTGAAGATATGGAGTAAATGGCAAGGAGACCATACTTCATCTGTTTCCAAAACGGAAGTAATTAAATAAGAATGATTTGAAATAACAAAACCCGTTTAATTACATTAAGTTGCATGTTTCTTGCCAACATTTCTGTTTTTTTGGAATATGGAATAAATAAGCCAAGTATTATATTCTTAAATTTATCGAAATTTACATATCGTATTCAATTTATATTTTACATCAAACAAAAATTCAATGTGACAGATGCGATGATATGGATAACACAATAAATAATTCTGCAGTTTATAATTGGTATCCTATATAATGTTTCGTTATGATTTTATCTGTAGCTATGTAATTTATCAGTATTTTTTTTTCACTGAAGTCAATTTTGTATAGATTAAAATAATTTATAAAATATATTTTATTGTCAACATCTGTAGCATGTAGCTAGAGTTACACATACATCGCGCCCCCAGAATTATCTAAAATTAAAACATTATGAATCATGATAATATTAGGAATTGGTGACTTTGATCAATAATTATAGTAGAATATAAAATATTTTTGAAGAAACTTTTTTTGTTTAATAATCTCCTTTCAGTCGTCCATTATATAAATGACGATAATACAATATAGCAGTAGATTAAATGTGTTATCTATATAAATATCTTTCCGTGACAACTGTAAAATATACCTCCATCACTGGATCCCTGAAGCATCACAAATGATACAAGGTTAACATTAAATCAATAATAAACCTAACAGTTTGTACCTGCAAATTTTTGTCCTAATTGATATAATTAGTAGGGATGAGTATCGTAAATGAAAACCGTATCGTGATATATCGATACAGTACCACCGTATCATGATACGTATCGATACGTACCGGCTTTTAATTTCTTGCCTTTCATTCTTTTACTTTTTAATTGTTTTGTGTGGTAATTCTAAAAAATTTTGTGCTATGAGGCAGAAATTTGTATCTTTATGTATAAAAATATGTTATTTGGTCATATATTTTGCTTCTTCTTTCAACAACAGCTAATTTCTAGCATCTACACATTAAACTGTACAAATATTTATCGTACCGGAAAATATCGATGCGCAAGATTTTGTACCGCTGTACCGGGTTTGTTAAAAAAATACCGCGATATATCGATATACCAGTATATCGTTACGCCACTAATAATTAGATTAAGATATGACTAGGTTTACACCAATCAGTATATAGACACACAGTATTGAAATCCAAATTCTTAGTAAGTAGTAATAGGAGTTTTGGTTTGATTGTGTAAGAAACCACAATCCAAAAAGTACACCCTATTACCTTAAGGCCTCCAATAATGAAAAAAGAACCACCCCGAAACGCAAGCTGTTAAAGGCCCACAAAACAAAATGTGATTACATTCAAATATATCAGTAATCGGTCAATTAAGTTTACAATATAAAACAAGGATACTTAAAAAGAACAACATGTACTGGACTTCAAGTTCCTGGCTTTGGTCATGCATATTCCGTATGTGCTGGGTTAAAATGCTTATGAGCTCCCCTTCTGCCTCATCTAGGAGAGTGGTGTCACGAAATATATAAAAAACACACTATTAGATTAAATTTATTTAAAGCAAAATAAAAACATGGTATTATGTATATGCGATAATAAAAGGTATCGAAAGCATTTAAGACAAAAACGCAACACTTAATGAGTAAAAGAGGTATGGCCATTTTCCATGTGTTCACTAGTTTGGCCATTAAATGTAAGTTGTCAAAAAGAACCGAATGATTGTGAATGGTTGGTCTAGTGCAATTACTTTTTAAACTTTGCTAAACCTGACCTATTGCGGAAAATTATATTTTTACTAAACTTTGCTATTATCGCCTATTTTAATATAATCTGCTAAATTTTCGAAATTTCTTTTTCTCTTAAAAGATGTATTTTGTTTCTTTTATTCAATCTTTTTAACCCCTCAGAGCTGAGACTGACAAACGTTCCGGTTAGATCTTTGTCCAAAAATCGTTTAATTTAATGTCGAGACAGAAATCGTTTATATACAAAATTGAATTTCTTGTATATCAATTTATAATTTTATTACTGTATTCAAATAAATAAACTAAAGTGTTTTTCATCATGTTTTAAAAAAAAATCGATTAAGGTTTCAATCGGCATGTCATGACATAGTTTTGTATGTTTGTCAGACACCTGTCAACACATTGTAAAACACCTAAAACTACAATAACAGTGCACTTTGTAACCAAAACAATCATTTTTACATTGTTTACACTGCATTGGTTCACAAAATGATTTTAGTCGCAAAGCGTAACCATGGTAAAGTCTTAAAGAAATACAGATAGAATGCAAAAATCAGTATAATTCACATTATGTTCTTATTCGTCAACTCAAACGAACATAAATCATTTATAAATTAAACACAACACCTGTATTTGGGAAATCAACTCGCCTGGTCAGTA
>JAULBM010056630.1:0-10397 GCA_032357055.1 Geukensia granosissima
TAGTAGTTTTTATACCATACCATCATACCATACCACATACCATACCATCATACCATACTGTATTTTACAGTATGCCGTAAAACACGTGCCCAGCATAATAAAATAAACAAAACTGGTAAACTTTGGGAAATAATCTTGTTTATGTCATAAAAAACGTTTGTAGCTCAGTGTAATGTTTACAGAAATTTGGTTAATGCATGTGTCAACCAGAGCGGTTACAAATCCAAATAAAACAATATAGTCTTTATCATTGATTATTGGAAACTAACGCGAAAAATAAAACTCGCTATACAATCTCTAAACTGTCATCGTTTACAAGCTACCAAATAAAATCTATTTATACTAGATATATATAACTGTTTTCAAAGTAAACTAAAAAAATATTTCAGTTAGATGACATAAAGGTAATCGCCCGTTCTTGGTTTCTTGATGTATAAAATTGTTATGATCCAGAACTAAAGATTACGGTTTTATGGTTTAAATACTATTTCGAAAGATAAATTCAAAAAAGAACGCTTGCGTGACGACCATTTGTAAATACAATATTATCAATGTTGAAGAAAAATGGAGATTTTATTTATGCTATGTGTACATTTTAAGGAGTAATCTTCTCATCAATTGCAAAAATATTTTGGTCTGTTGTTACTAAAACATCTGTATTAAAGAATATTGCAGTTAAAGAAGTTGTCAGTGCCTATTGAAACACAAGTTTAACGGAATGGTTTTTAGAGTTGTATCCGACATCATGCCCGATCAAGATGGACGCCATACAAAAAGAAAAAAGGTGACAATAACTTTCCCAAAACATCTCCTTGTATCGGCTTAGTCAATTTGAGCCAAATTGTCCTTATGTGGTCCAATTTAAGAATATCTGGCATCCCTACAACCAAGATGATCTCTACAATCAATATAAAATAGATGATTTGGCATGATTGTCTACGAGACAGCCATCAACGAAATAACGATAGAATCTACAGGTCCCATTACGGCCACACCATAACGGAAGCTGTAAAAAGTCCCGATATACAAAATACAAATACAAACATGGTGAGCATTGGATTCTATCTCGAATTGCTTTAAAATCTTCTTATGTGAAACTGTCTGGTCAAATTGAACTAATCTTACTTTGGAATGGTCTTTAGACAGTCAGTTCCCAAAATTTAATCAGGCTCCTCGCCGATTTATAAAGATGACCACCACAGCCAGTCATTTTTGATATAAAGCCTATATGATATTAACTTAAATATCTTTTGTTCAACAATTTAACTTAACTAGTGGTAATATGGTCCTTAGATGGTCCTCTTTCCGATTCAAGCTCTTACGAACCACAGGAAAAAATTTTTCAAAACATTTATTCAGCGAATAAAAGTTAGATAAATATAGTTACTTGTCTACTGATTACAATTATTTATCCGCTTGGTAAGTTTTGAACAACATATGCCTGTCATGCGGCAAGTTTTGTTTTAAAATGTCTACAATAATATCAGTAAGATATGCTGCCAACTATATTTTTCATATTAACTGGAGGCGAATGATTGAAAATATAACATGAATGAATCACAGACAATACTTGTCGTGAAAGTGGTGTTGTATTTGAATATTTTTGTCTCTGCTGTCCTATTTAAGCATACTTTATTGCCAAATAAAATTAACGACCCAGAAATAATGATATGATTGAAAAGGTCTATATAAACATGAATTTAATGATACTATAGAAAATGTTTATGTGGGTAATGATTGCCTTCGGTCACTTTCGTCCCACTTAATTGGGTTACTGAAAATCTCTCTTCTAGACACGACGAGCCAATTAAAAGTAAAACTAGAACCATCTTTTTTATCTTTTTGAATGGGTGTTATGTCAATTTATGAAACGCTGTAAATTGGCTAAAACGTGTAGGCTCTACGTTTAATGTTTGCTGATATCGGTTCGTTAAAATATTTGCCAACCGAGGCAATCACACGTGACCTCCGCACGCGACAAAATGAGGCAGACGTCAACAGCATTGTCAGTTACAGAAATTAGCGCGGATCAAAAAAGGAAAAATTGTCAGTTGGAACTTAATGGAAAAAGGGATGGTTTAGCAAGCAGATAACTATTGTCTTATAATTTTACAAAAGGACGTACTATATTAGGGTTTTCGGAAGTCAATAAAAAAAATTTCAATAGAACTCATAGGAGGAAGCGCGTGTTCATTGATGAAATAACACGTGCTCTAAGGAAAGGGAAAATGACCTTTTGCGATAAAAAGTAGTAATCAAACTTTCAAATGTAAATTAGATTGAATTATTACACACATCTGCAGACTGACGAACAAATATTTCAAAAGAAATGATTTTATTTCCAGAATTTACAAAAATATAAATAAATAGATAAATAAAATGAAAAGAAAATCAAAAGAGGCACAATTACTGCGCATGTTCATACAAAATAAATCAATGTCTTTATACTCCATATTGAAAATATTTAATATTCTTGATATTGTATTATGTACTCAATAAAAACCTGACTGAGGAATCATATACAGATTACTAAAACAATTCAATATACGGTACTGATTTATGAAAGCTTAATTGTACAGAAGTTGAACGATTAGAAAATTTGTCTCGCTAGATAAACTCTAAAAGGCTTCACATAAAACAAATGATCTTTGAACTTTAACCAGCTGATTATTAAGGTATGATGCGATCTTTTAACCATTTACAATATATCTTTTCGTTTTCAATTAAAACACTTACAAACGAAAAAACCTGCAGTTTTAAAATTGCCATTTCATTTTATTATTTGTACTCTTTATAGTGAAATCTGATTCGTGTTAATTAATACAAAACGGCATAATACTGTGTTACTTTAAACGGCAAATAGACCGACATATTTCCGATGGGAAAGGCAATCGGAGAAAGCTAAAATTTGATACAAATATTTCCCTTTTCTTTTGAGAGCACGGTTTATATTTACCGGGCTAATATTTACAAGTAAATATAACAGGTACCGCTAAACAAATAGTCAAATTTTATTAAATTTTAATCGTCACTGATTCGAATTCATGAAGAAAAGTTTAAAGTATTCAGGTTTAAAGAGTCAATTCTTAATCATCAAAATCTTAGCAGCATAAATGCATTAAATGACCTTTTTTGCTCACATGGCCAAAGGCATGTGAACTTTTGTCATCACTTGTCGTACGTTCGTATTTTTGACACTTCATGTTCTATTCAGAAACTGCCCAGTGTAATGAAACTAATCTTTACAGGAAGCATCTATAGAAAGTCTTTTAAAAAGTTACATCGTTTTGTTCTGATCGGATAAAAACATGGCCGATTCTTGTTTTTGACTGGCTGTTACATAAAATTCGTCTCCTCTGAATCGGTTGACAAAATGGATTAATTCATAGAGATTCTTGTTTCTGATTGGCTGTTACATTCAGTACTTTCCTCCTCTGAACCGCTTGGCCTAATGGATTAATATATTTGATGCGGAGAATCTAAGGGAAATGTTTCCTCATTTCGTCATAATCAGACGAAATAATGGCCGCCGTTTCTCTAATTAGTTGATTCATTAAATAATCAAATTCCCTACTTTGAAACCGCTTGATCTAATGGATAAATATCTGATCTGTAGTATGTCCTCTATAAAGTTTCCTCATTTCGTCCCGTTTGGACAAAAAACATAGCCGCCTTCTGATGGGCTGATTAATGAAAAATCCCCTCCTCTGATACCGTTTGGCTAACTGAAACAATATTTGATATGTGGCATCTTTGAAAGATCCTTTATATAGTTAAATCATTTCGTCTTGATCGGACGAAAAACATGGCAGTCATAGACGATTCTTGTTTCTGATTGGTCGAAACATAACCAAATATTCTCTTCTGAAACTACTTGGCCATATGGAACAATATTTGACAGGAAACATCTATGCAAGATCTTTTCTAAAGTGAAACTACAATCATGACAACTATTGGTCATTTAATAGGTCCAATGTCTTGTGAGCGATACAGGCTTAGGCTTCTGAGCCTCCGAATCAAAGAAAGAGGAGATAGTGTTTTATTATATATTATTACGCTAGTGCTGAATTCTTGCCATTGTTGTAATTCCCGTTTTAATGGAGATTCTGCTATATAAGGCGAAAAAGGCGGAATATATTTCATATATACAAAATGTTTATTTATGATCCATGAATGTTTTAACTGTATTTATTTAGGCATGGGTATACGTGCGGCAAACAGGAAGTGTCCCGTTAGAATTACTTATGGAACTAAAATAACGATTGTTTACCTGAAAACACAAAATAAAACACAAAGCCAGTAAACAAAGTTACTACCGTCAAATTATGTCAGTCATCCGAAAACACCCGACCCTATATTGTAAGAGTCAATTATCAATAGTTTATTACCATCCGACTGAGAGCATTAGTTTGCTGTGTAGGACGTTAATAACTTTCAACCCCCCAATAGTTTATTAACAGTCAAGAACATGACCAAAATGGAAAATTTCTCAAATTTGCATATACTTATAAAATTAAAAATTTTGAAAGTTCCAAATTTAATTTTAGGACGAATTCTAACCATAGGTTAAATTTATTTAACAATTTTTCAAAGGAACTAAACATATTTTGCAAAAATGTTGGTATATGTTGTTAAGGGTAAAAAACTTCATTTGGCTGCTGGAAAAATTCCAAGCTCAGATTTTTCCCCAGACAAATTTTAAGGGCTTTAAGGCTATTCAACCTTTCATGACCTTTTTTCATATATGGTAGTAAACCAGACTGATTAAGTGATATTATTCTACTCTTTTAATACCTCTGTAATGTAGTGCAAACCGTGAGAGGGTTTTTGAACCAGTCATGACCCAAAAGTAAGGAATGATTCCCCGGTTGCACTATTTTAAATTTATGCAGAAAAACGTTATTTATATATTCATCGAATTTCCAATGTTACTCAGTGAAATTGTGATTGCAAGATAAAAAGAATATTGAGACAATTGAGAAATGCTTGCGAAGTTTTTAAAGCGCGTACAAATAAGACTGATATTCGCCGGCATCATCTGAATAAGGTTTTACCCTATTAATGTGACAGTTCCATTGCGAGTAAAGGTTGATCTGTATACAAACCTTCGTCTTTTCGGTTTTTAACATTTTTGTAACTTTCACTTACCAAAAACAATATTTAACCTTATGTATGAAAATTATTTGCTTACCATATTAAAAACTAAACATTTTAAATGATATTAAAGGATATACTTGGAAAGAAGTCAGGATTACTAAAGGGCCAAAGATGTTAGCGGTACGGTTATAAAACGGTACCGGATAATTTGTATCTTCGCTCGTTTCTTATATGGTGTGCCTGTTACTGTTTTTTTATTTTCCTTCATTATTCTGTTTGTTTGTTTTTCTATTACTTCTTTAAGGAAGCAAATTTGCAATTAAATACGACGCCATGATACAACAATCAGGCAGTATTAATTTAATAGGCAACATTTCACTATATATTTATCTATATTACTAAGCATATAGGAGCGTTTCTAAAAGAAAGCTTACCGTATCCTAGCTTTTTTTATAATACGGAGGAAATATTTTGTTTTTATTAATCAGTAAATCATTTTTGTTGATACACATAGTAAATTTTACAATTGCAAAAATTGTTAGAAAATGTTCAGGTAATCTGTTTTACTTGACTAGTGTTTCCAATGTGGAAGGTTATGTCTAAAAAACCTCGGGACTACGCCTGTCGCTTTTTTAAAACATACCTTCTATTTCTCAGCTGTTTAATTGAAATAAAAACCTACCTTCATCCTTTAACCTTTACTTAATAACCCAGACTTTTTCTAAATACGTCAGTACAATTTAATCTATAGAGAACTTACTGTGAATAAAGCTAATCAGGACATGTATCTTTAAAATTTGCTCCAACATTCGGTATGTATATTTCTCAGCTTGTCTGCTTTGCCCGTGTATTACCTATGTTTCAGATTTTAATGAATGTGATCCATGTATCAATAACAAATTGCTAAGTCAAGGATTTTGTTACCATAAAAAGTCAAAACATATACCAAATTATATCATAAAAATAGAGATATAATTCAAAAATTTGGTTGCAACTGCAGAAAATAGGTAAAAAGTGATATAACCCCGAAATTTTATGGATATGTGGTAGTAATGAAGTTCGTTAATTTAAACACAATCGATTTGAACATAATCAGTTACTTCTACCTCTACCATCCATAGAAGCCAACAGCCTCACAACATAAATTATGAGTACTCAGCTACATACTATACATCTGTGACCACAAGGAATCAAAACCATGTCAAGTGCAACACCACACGACAGAGTCGAAGGCTGAACCAAAGAACGGGAAGAATTTACATTTAAAAAGTTCTTGTCGAGCTTTTTAATTCAACCAATATAAACCGAAGTTATAAAAAATATCAATTCTGTGCAAGTATCTCTGAGGCTTACTCAATAAGCTATAAGAATGGAAAACTAAACGGTAAATACAAGTCCTTGATATAAGCAGGAAATGCATAGATAATAAGTTTTGATAAACGAAACACAATCGCCCTTATTTTTTTCTAAGAACTCCATTCGATGAACTGCTTCCTTTAAAACAACAATATAAACAATAAGGAAAAGTAAAAATATAAACTCAACTCCAACAGGACGTTTCGGTTTATAATGAATAGAATTTGTCCTGGATCTCATAATGTCTGTGTGTAATCTAGTACATCGGGATCACAAAAAATTAGGGAAAAAATTTTAACTTTTCTCAGGCAAATATTACAATAATTCTAGTATGTATCCAAATAGGGACTGAAAAATAAAATCCATCGCTGAAGCAACTTGTAGAACATCTTCTATAGATTTCGGCAAATCGTTGTTGTAAGAAAACTCTAATTTCCAAGGAAACAGACGATCCCATCATATGTAACAGAGAACCTGCAAAATATATTTAAAAAATACATGTACATGTATAATCAAGGCAAAATATCATTACCATTGACAATAAAATCTATGATCAGAAACATTCTCAAATAGTCCATTTAATGACATATTCTTTAGTAAAGGAGCAGGTACGTTAAGCCCCATATTTGGCCCAAATTTTAGATTTCGTGGCACAATAATAAGTTGTTGTGAAAATGCTGTTCAATGATCGTTAATTTAACACGCCCATACGAGTTGACCCTGGCGTGCTGTATGAAAACTAGCGGGAATATCGCTCACTGCGCAAAAACCCTATGGATTGACAATGCAGAAGAAATTAATTTCAGTCTAATTCATAAATTCAAACGACTGGAATTATATTAAACTTATAAATGAAAGTGATTTTAACAACATTTTTTAAGATATGGCGTTTTTTTGTATCAACCATGACCCTCTACTCAAAAATTTACATAAAGATTAATTTTATTCAATATTTTTTTTACGTTTATTTCGTGCATGTTGTCGATATTTTTTATTTTGGCAATTGCATAAACCTAGTTTTCACTGGGACTCGCTGACTTTCAATATGTTATTCACTTGTATTGATTGATTGACTGTTGGTTACTAAACTTCCGGTGAAAAATATTTCATGCAAATTCAAGACGGGAACAAGTTCAACAATAATCGAAAATGGGAGTGGTGTGGGACACAACAGGGCAACAGCTTTTGACGGCACTGAAAAACGAGAGGATGGGTTGGGACGAAAATTTAAACCTTGTGTAGCGGCCTTGGCCATCTCTTCTTCGAAATCTAGTAAAGGAATCTTTTAAAGACCTACGTTCATGCAGTGTGACATTCTCCACCCACGTTTTCCACTATAGTCCACGGCCAGGCTTTCCGTATTATGACCTAACAGCCTCACCAAGAAATGATTCCCCCTATCCACCACCTAATGATCGCGTTGGGTCAGCTCTGTGGGTCGAGCCCTGGAGACCACTCCGGTGCCAATTATTCAGCAGAAAAACAATCCCGAAAATTTTTATTATATTATGCAAGGTCACAATATCACGCTATCAAATGTAAAGTTTATAAACAATCTATACAATAAAACTAGAGACTCCCAGAAGCCTGTAATCGCTCACCTGGCTCAAAGTTGTTTGGTTATACAAGCCACCGTTAGTAAAGTTTGCCTCACTGTAACCATGTTGTATTCTGTTGTTGGGCCCCATGCTTAAATATTACAAAATATTATTTCGAGATTCTTTAAGCATATTAGTAAGATTCTTGATGGCAGTACACACAGTACATGAAGCTTGACTGAGAAGAAAAAGTGTTACAGAGTCAATGAAGCATGGAAACTGCCATATTGGATGGCACCCAACAAAGTAGAACAAACATTTTAAAGAGGACCATCCAAGGACTATTCCACCAAAGTTTGGTTAAAATCAGACCAGCAGTTTCAGAGGAGTTGACAAAAACGTAAAATTCCCATAGGGTCCATTGTGAAACTATGTCGAGCCATGGCGGCCATATTGAATGGTGCCCGGCAAAATCCAACACAAATTTTAAAGAGGACTATCATAGGAACATTCAACCAAAGTTTGGTTGAAATTGGCCAAACGGTTTCAGAGGAGTTTATGAAAACGTTAAATTCCCATAGGGTCTAATGTTAAACTATGTCGAGCCATGGCAGCCATATCGAATGGTGCCCGGCAAAATCCAACATAAATTTTCACGAGGACTATCATAGGAAAATTCCACGAAAGTTTGGTTAAAATCAGACTAGCAGTTTCATAGGAGTTGACGAAAACGTAAAATTCCCATAGGGTCCAATGTTAAACTATGTCGAGCCATGGCAGACATATTGAATGGTGCACGGCAAAATCTAACATAAATTTAAAAAAGGACTATCATAGAAACATTCCACCAAAGTTTGGTTAAAATTGGACAAGCGGTTTCAGAGGCGTTGGTGAAAATGTAAAAAGTTTACGATGACGGCGACGACGACGCAAAGTGATGAGAAAAGCTCACCTGGCCTTTTAGGCAAGGTGAGCTAATAATATTAAGTAGCCCTCGGAATTCACACGATTTGATCTCACCCAAAACCTATATTCAAAATTTTCAATTTCCTACTGACATTTCCTTGTAATATCTGTCTCCTGATTATATAACCACTTTTAAACCAAGGGGAATGTTACCATTTGCACGAGTTATTTCCACAACATTTTTACACTATCTAGCCTATCTAGCAGCTGGCGACTTGCCTAGTAATGTAGACAAAATAACAAACATGCATCTTTTTCATATTTCAAAAGTTTAGTTAAAATTTCAGTCTTAATCCTGATTTTCTTTTTTTTTTGTTGTTATTTTGTTTTATCTAACATTTACACAGAAAATTCTTATCAGGACGGGTACAAGCTTAGTAAGAACGAACATTGCACATGTGAGCGTTATAGTTTATGTGCCTGAACAAAGATGAACATACCCATCTGGAATGAGCTTCAGGTTTCGAATAAAATAGGAATGGAAACAGGATCCTATAATTATCATAACGCCGATATAGCTCAACTGGAAATAAAAAATTCTCCGCTGTCCTATTCATTTTTTCCCTTACGTGTGCTTCTTCGGCATTTCCTAAATTGTTGTTTGAAAATCTTCCAGAATTCCAAATTGTGTTAAGGTTGTATTTGACATGAACAGTAATTACATGTATTTAGTCAAACTAACAAGCCACAACCTTACCATAGTCTTCATTTCTTGTAAACTGTCCACGTCCAGCGGTTGTTTCATGCTATACGCTTGTGAAAACCTCAGTTTTCGTCAGAAATCAACAGGATTTTGAGACAAAAATGAATCATGGCCCACAAAAACACTCATTCAAGTAATAATATAAATACACATTTAGACTGTTATGACATTAACAAAACATTGAATTGTTGATTATGTTATTGCCTGTCATGACCAAGTCGTGACTAAGTTCTAAATGTAGCAACATGATCACTCGTTAATTAGTGTATGGCTCCCACATATAAGTATAATATTAAAACATTCAAAGACCGTAATTCGGGAAATAGCAAGTTTATTGTCCCCGCTACAGAATTTTGCTATTTTCCCTGCTATTCCGGTCTCTAACTGTATGATTCTATGTATTGTACCAACGCTTTATGTTTTTTCTTCTTATTTAGGTAGATGAAGTAGACAGGTGTCAGTGCAGACAAGTTATTGTATTTGTACTGTCAATTAATTGGGACTACTATTTAGATTCTTCCCTAATTGTAGAAGGTCTTGTGTAATTCCCTAGAAAAAAACTCCCGACAGATTTTTTTCAGATGTGGACAGGTGCAGTTTGCTTGATACCTTTTAGTTGATTGATGAATTGTTGTTTAACGTCCAGTGGCAAATATTTCCTGCATATTCAGGACGGAAACAAGTTAGCAAACAATAAATCAATATGTAGACTGTAACAAAGGGACCGGTAAGGGAGG
>JAULBM010056641.1:0-10397 GCA_032357055.1 Geukensia granosissima
GGCAGTCTAAAAGTCCCTCCCTTACCGGTCCTTTTGTTACAGTCTACATATTGATTTATTGTTTGCTAACTTGTTTCCGTTCTGAATATGCATGAAATATTTGCCACTGGTTGTTAAACAACAATCAATTAATCAATCAATCCAATTTCGTTCAGTATACAAACATATGTAAAACCTTTGTCAAGGTGATAATTCAAAAATAAAAGTTTTGAAATTTAAAGGTTTTTGTCATTTGTAGAAACAAATCAAAGAGACTGG
Organism: Geukensia granosissima; assembly: GCA_032357055.1. NCBI lineage: Eukaryota > Metazoa > Mollusca > Bivalvia > Mytilida > Mytilidae > Geukensia > Geukensia granosissima. The sequence goes on from JAULBM010056641.1 coordinate 259, forward strand.
TACAATCAGATAACGGTCGCGGATGAAGACTTTATATAACCGAAATTGTAATAAAACTAATATTTACGATATTTTTTCCTTTTAATACGCTTTTTATTTTGTAAATAAACTTATGACTGTAAATGGTGTAAATTGTGGTAATATAAACGGAAAACATAAACTTCCTGTTTGGAAAGACAAAATATTAATCATGGAGACAATTTATAATTCATTGTTGTTTCTTCAAATAAATTGTAAGTATTATAGTCTAAATGAAAACGTTGAAATGCTAGCCTTGTGAGAAATGTCTGTAAAACACTTTTCTAGTAAATTGTTTATGAGAAAATACTTTATAACTTTTAAAAGACCAGGAAAAAAAACAGACAAGTTATTTACTTTTATATACCAATGTCGTCATGTTTTTATACTTTGATATAGCTCAATACTCTTAGTTATAGTTGTCAGTTTTAAATGATAATGTTCTAAAATTTTAAACGTTACTTCAATCACTGGGTCGATGCCTCTGCTGGTGGATCATGTTCCCAAAGGTATTCACCAGCCCAGTTGTCAAACTTGTCAGTGTTGTAATTTATCAAACAATGTTTTTCAGAAATTTGCTATAATTTTAAAGCACTAAAAATACGGAAAGGCTTAGAAAGGTGTTGCGATTAGTAGTCGTATTTGGCTTCGTGTTTCGATTTGGTTAGCTGTGAGTGCTTCTTTTACTATGTTTGAATCTTTGACTTCCTTCTGATGAGAGGTTACTCTTTGAAATGTACATATAGCATGTCCAAAATTTTTCATATTTATTTGATATTAGTAATTTTTTAAAAATTATTTCAAATACTTACATGCGGACAAAATATGGATAAATGGCAATCGATTGTATCCAGTTCCAAATTTGCAGTATCCAGAAGTTCCTTACTGGTTAAAAATTTAACCAAGGGTGTGCAAATAGTGATAATAGTCCATGGTAGAATTTTATGATAAATTGCAGACTAATCTTTTCTGGAACCAAACTTTAGTGGTAAGGTCGCTAAATGGTCCTCAAATTTTTATTCGGCAACCACTTAACCACATAGATAGCTACCACAGTCGAACTTAGTTCAACATGGGACAATATCAAAAATCAAATAAAATTAGTCGTTACAGGGCTAAATGAAGTGTCCAGAAGTTTTGGCGTTGAGAGATTCTAAAGGTGGTAAAATTTCCCCTTAGGCATTAGAACTCTTCAGTGATAAATCAGACTAATTTGCATTACTAAAGTAAAGTACATGACGGTTTTTTTAAACAACCATTTTGTGTATGGAGAACGATCACACTCCTCTCACACCTCTCTACGCTATTAAATAGGGTATATCAATAAACGTTGAATCATAAGCAATTTGATGTTATTTCTTTCGTACAAAAGTAGTACGTCCCCCTTTTTGTCAATACCCATTATAAATATAAGAATGACCTTTCTTTACTGGATTGATTTCAGGAATAATCGTAGTCCAAGATTATGGGTAAGTTTTACATCGAAACTTTTCAGTTCAAACGAATTCCAAAATATAAACTGTTCACTAAAAATCTCTTCGGTTTTTCATCACTTTTATTTATTTTTTCAAAACGACCTCAGAGTACGTGTTTACATATTACTTACCCTTTACTATTTTGGGAATAAAATGTGGAAAGGTGGCCAAAAAAATTGAAAGCAAATTTTATTTTTCGTTTGATTTCGAATGATTCTCTTTCATTCGAATCGTATTTATGAATCCTGACGTAATAATTAAAGACTCGCAGTCTTTCTGTACCTTTTGTGCAAATCAAACGATGAAGGTTTGAGAGGAAAGTCAAAGTATATGATACCCATTTCAGTAAACTCTCGTCATGAACATGCATAAAATATATCCTGGTAGATGTTAACCAACATTCAATAAGTTGTAGTCTCTGGAAATTATACAACTCATGTTGTTTAAGTAATGATAGTGACAATGACCTTTGATCTAAAAGTTCAAAGGGTTTTCCCCTTCCCTATTTCTGCTTACTTATTATTAGCATCAGTCCAACAGGATTAAGCAGGCAAAGATGCAGTTCTGAAAGATCTGCATGATGCAATGAATTTAGATTTAGTTACAGAAGTAAAGGTAACGTAGAAAACTTAAGTCCGGCGTAGAATATTCAGCTAGCGATTAAAATTGCATAGTTCAAAGAAACATATAGATGGTTTATTAACTAGAAAATACCAATTTTTGTATATGTAACACAGCTAGGTACGATGAACTTTGACACGGAATGTCAATAGCCGCTCTTATTTTCCCCACTTTTTAAAATCTTTATTGTTATTATAAAGATAACCAATCCATCACAAAATTAAAATCGAAAGGTGAATTCCAGTCACATGGCTATAATAATATTTTACACTGTTAATCAGGCCCCCTGTTGGTCAAAATTCCAAAAGCTTGTTTCTCATATTCATGCTATGCGAAACCGTTTGTCACATAATTCAAAGGAGGAGTTCTAGTCAAAATGACTGTTCTTATAAAATCCTCCGAAAATCATTTTTGTGTATCTAATAAAAGGGAAAGAAAATTAAGGTTCGATGAACAAATAAATGGTCTAACAGGGATAAGACCAGCACCATCAGCTGCAGCGATCATCTGTATGTAAGACAAAAAAATGTCACGAAAAACGAAAGTTGGGGAATCTAAAAATTAAAAGCAAATTATCGTATCCTCCGATTAGGCTATTATTTAGCATAGCTAAATTATGAAAAATTTCCAGTCATTACATACATATAATGTTCAAAACCAAAATATAAAACAAATTAAAAACTTTTTGTTTGCAGGTGTACAGGCAACTTTATATTACTCACAGAACAATCGTAGTACCTATGTAGAAGCTGAGGCAGCTTGTACTAGCATGAATGGCACTCTTTTACGTTACGGACAATTATTTAACCATGTTGTAGAAACCTGTCGACAGGGACAAGTAGCACTGTGGGCAGGCTCTCCAATTTACCTAAAAAGGTCAGGTATGGAAAATAATAATAATGAGTAATGAAATGATAACAATATTTATCTTTGTCTCGACTGTTTTAATGTAGAAAAATGCTTTTCAGCATCACTGAAAAAAATAATTGAATTAGGAAAAATAAAATACGAAAATGGACAGAAATAAATGAAATTTAAGCAAACATCCAAGATATTTTATGTAAGTTTAATTATTCATTATTTCGACATGTAACAAATATAGATGTGGTCACTTACATGAATGTATGCTTAAAATCGGACCTAACAACACTTGACAGGGAATGAATGATACTTTTTATATCTTTCAGTTTTAAATGTTTTATTTAATTATTTGAGCTAGCAGTTTTAAAGTAAAATTATGTAACCTTTGAATATTTTGGTTTCGAAATTCGGAAACCCGTACATTTAGGTGAATAAGACAGAGAATAAAAATACACAACAGAATTTTAAGATAGTTTCATCAAAATGTAGGATCATTAGGGAACTCACAATTTTCACACCATACTCAATGCAATGGCAGAGTCTTGGACTGGAAACGGAAAAAAAATCAATATGTAGACTTAGGTTTTTATTTTGAGAACTGGAAAAGCATCATGCTTTGTCCACGTGGAAGAGAAATGATTAAATCCTCATCACGCATGAATAATAAAGAACAATTCGAAACTTGCTACAATGACCTGCCCGACGGGTACCACTAGTGAGCAGTAGTTGCTCATCCTTCCGGAGCACCTGAACTCACCCTGTTTGTAGGGTTCGTGTTACTCTAGCTTTAGTTTTAGTGTATTTTCATGTATTCTATGTTTGTCTTTCGTTTCATTTTGTTGGCCATGGTCTTGTCTGTCTTCCGACTTAACGATTTCTGTTTTTGGTATCTTCGAATTCCTTTTGCATCGATGTGTAAAATGAACAAATTAAACCGGTGACCTTGAGAATTGGCCTTTGACATTGAAATCGATAGGTTCCGGAGGTAGTATGTACCAAAATTGTCTAAATCAATTAAGGATGTCGAAATGGTACGGAATAAAGGCTAACGGACTGTTTGCATTGCAATATCTTCGCCGCAACGTTGTAGACGATGGATACATATGTAATAAAAGAATACAATTACACACTCAACGATTTCGAGATATGGTAGATTATCTAACCTTCTTAATATCCAAAATAATGTGAATCAAATATTTACTCTGGGAGACCTGACTCTCTTTCTTTTATCTTTTTAGTAATATTTTTGAAAAGACTCTGTAAAGACAATTCATGATATTGATTTACTGGAATGATATTTCGTAACAGCCCTAGTTGAAACTTGTATTCGTAATTAGCACTTTCAGACCCAAAAACATCTCCAGTACAAAGTAATGTCCTAATTTATCGAAAAGCTTGTTATCGCTCAAACTCATAAACCGTTGACAAAAATAAATAACAAAAATGTAAAACACATCTTGTTATATTTCTGTCAAAACTCCTTTGACAATCTTTCTATATATGCCAAAAAGATACGATTCGCTACAAATTAACGTTTATAACAAATATTAAAAGCCAAACATAACAGCGTGTAAAGCGCGTTTTTTGAATATACATTCATCAGACAGGCTAAGAGCCAAAAACAGAACGATCAGTCAAAGTAAATGAATTTCTAGTCGCATATATTGACCAAATTAAATAAACAGTTCAAAATGAATGAATGACGTAAGGCAACGACCATGAATTTGACAAATTACAAATTTAAGGGGTAAACTGTACCTTACAAAAACACACCACAGAATCCGAAAATAAATAAAATACTCTTATGGCTCTTTAGGTTAGAATAAGCTAAATTGCTTCCTAATAAATCGGAAACAGGAATTGTTGACAACATGAAATGGAAAAAAAAATGTGTCTTTTAGAATTGTTAACTCGTTCTATTGGTTCCAATATCACCAGTTTTAAGGGGGTTCAAACTCATTTCTAATAATATACTAAAAAGGGTAAGCAATAGACAGAAATCTGACACTGATTTAATTGCAAAAGTGTTCAGCATGACTTGCCCCACATAAGTGGGTCAAGGACAAAATTAAATGTGCTTAGCATTTACTAGTTTTGATAAGAAGAATTGTTTGTTAAATGCGTTTTAAAGATACGAATGCAGAACAATCAATAGTCAGCGACGAAATGCAATTCTTATTTATTTCTAATGTCATATCAATCTCAAACAAAGCCTGACTTGCATTTCTAAAGAACTAGTTCTATGTCAGTTAAGTGATACTTTTTATATATTAAGGGGTAATCTATGTTCCGCACTGTTTAAATGTTATAAATTGTTAAAACACACAATAACTGTCAAACAGAGTGTTTTGTTAAATTATTTTTCCATGAGATATTAGTCTGTCAAAATACAAAATTACCATTGTTGAATGAATATTGAGAATTTTAGTATGCTGTAAGTACATTTCAAGGAAAAACCTCTCGTCAGTAGCATTAGAACCGAGGGTAGGAAGTCCAATGTCCAAACCTAGCAAAAAAGCACTCAAATCCATACAAATCTAAATGGGAAGCAGAATCCAACGGCAGGGTCTTTCCGTATTATCAGTGGTATACAACAATATAGAATTTTAACAAATGCAGCAAATCTGTGAAAATCAATTGTTTAAATTTCATGTCTGACAAATGGGATAGTGAATACCCTAAAAATGCTTTACAACCATGCATGCCATCGCAAAACCATATTGGAGGGCAGTAGTTTTTACAGAAGTCCCAAATCCAATTTTAACATATATTTCTGATATAGCTGGTTCATTTTTTATCAAAATGTATTAATGTAAGAGTAGTTAAAATAGCTTAATATGAATAGCAACCACATACTATTCAAGATATATGTCTATATGACGAAATTTTGAACTTTTTCAGAATGTTATGTCGAACCAACAGGGAGTGGTACTCCTGTTAAACTTACGACATCAGATATGCATGTAGCAGTTTGTGCAGACTTTTGTTCAAACACCACTCATGTTTTTCTAGGCTTAAAGGTAAATGTAGTAAATTTACTAACAAGATACATAACGAACAAGTTAATCATTTATGCATTTGATATGCAAGATAGAAATTGAAAAAAAATCCCTGGCCAAATATCTATCTATCATAGTAAATTACAAGGTTCAATGACCTTTTTTTCAAGAGAAAAAAATGTGTAATCATTCAATATATGGCACAACATGATGTCAAAAAATCAAACTTGACAGTTCACTACATGTTTACTTATAATTTGTTTTTGGTGTAATGATGACGTCACCAAAGGTACTAGTGACAACTATGCAATATGACTTGCAAGATCAAGAAGTCAAATTAAAAATAGAAATAAATTAAAGGACATTTCTTCCACAAAGAAATGTAAGGTCTTCCCCTTCTAATCAAATGCCTTGCACCAGTAAAGATCGAAATACTTTTTTGTTCAATTTCAATTCCAGGCTCATAATTTAATAGAAAAATAAAAGATATGTCTGAATTTTGGCCATCTGAACTGAAAAACCTATGGCTGCTAAGGACTTTACGCAGACATAGGCTTGTTGCTAAGGAAATCGATGTCACCTCCGGTTGGAAAGCCACAAAATTAGTCTGATCTTGACCTTCTGAATTGAAATATATATGGTTGCTAGGGACTTTCCCTAATCCAAAGCTTGTTGCAAGGGATGACCTTGACCATTGGCATTGACCTTGGTATCAAAGGGAAGGTCTTAAAATTCTTAGCACTTTTGTTTTTGAAAGTACTGCTTAATTCTTAATTGTTTTCAATTTATGTTGCAAAAGTTATTAAAGCAGTCCAAATTAATTGTTTTTAGACCATAGACCCAAAACGCTAGGTCCAATTATTTTGAACCCATACAGCAAATGTAGATCTCATTAAGACTCACATTTTACTCATTACAAGTCTGCTTCTATAGACTCTTATAGTTTCGGTGATTATCTACTTACAACCATTTAAAAGGTCCAAAATAATGGTTTTTAGACCATATACCCAAAACAGTTGGTCCATTCATTTTAGACTTGCTGTAACAAATGTAGAACTCATTGTGAGACACATTTTTGTTACATTATGTTTACTTCTATCTATTATAGTTTCGGAGTGTATCCAATAACAATCATTAAAACGGTCCATAATAATGGTTTTTAGACCATAGACCTAAAACGGTTGGTCCAATCATTTTACACGAAAGTAACAAAGTAACAAATGTAGATCTTAATGAGACACACATTTTTGTCTTGCATGTTTTCTTCTATCTATCATGGTTTTGGAGATTATCACATAACAAGGCTCCAGGTCAAATTCAAGGTCATTCAAGACCTTTGACCTTGACATTTATAAACATACACTATATCACCTAAGACCAATTCAGTTGGTCCCAGGTCTATACGACTTACGGTTCTTCGGTTGCTAGGTCAACCTGTGTCGAGACAAATTTCGCATCAAAATTGCGTAACCTATGTTACTTCGGATCACCTTGACCCAAATAGATCAAATCATGGCCATGGTCTTATAATCTTTTTGCACTATTCAGTTTTTCAAAATCTGTCTAATTTTCTCATTTTATCTGCTAACAAGGATTTTCAGTTTTGGGCAGATAACTCCCTAGCAACAAAATATTTTTCATCCCAGGGTCATTCTAAAAATCGTTAAGCAAGTCCAACCAGGAGCCAAAATTTGGTCATCACATCTCTAACCGTTTTTAAGGGAAAAATTGGCAGAAAAAAAAAAGAAAAATAATAATCAAACGAATTACAAAAAGGTCTTTTCGACCGATGTCAGGAAAAACCTTAATTAAAGCAGGATTCCGTTCAGGCAAACCTTGTTTTTTAATATTGTATGACCTTTCTTAGTTGTAAAGTTCATTTAACGAATACAGGATATATATATAAAACATCTGTTCCCGAGCCTTTGCATTAATCAGGTGGCAAAATTTTGACAAGCCCTAAATTATACCAATTAATTACCGGACCCCAAAAACAGAGAAATACTGATGAAATAAATATTATTAGTTTAATTTGGCGGTGTTCGTTTGATGTGGAAATTTCTGTTCCGAGATATGAAAATTAGAGAATACATTACTAATAAAAACGGACTGGAAGGTTTATTGCGCCAACAGAACTTTCAGAACTTATATTTTGCCTCGTCATAGGAATTTATTACCGGACAAAAACGAGAAAAATATGGGAATAAATCTTAATAGTTGTATTTGGATCGAATCGTTATGGTTTGTTTGATTATATTTAACATATGATTGATTGATTGATTGAATTGTGCTTTACATCCAGCATCTATATTCCATCCGGGGTCATGATTTCTGGATATGGGACAAAGCATATGATTGACAGTTTTAATTTTGCTTTACGTCTAGCGGCAAATATGTCATCCATATTCAGGACGAGAGCATAAAAATGTGAGTGATGATGATGAATGAACCCTGATTTGTACTAGACCGACACGCTGAGCCGGATTTTTTACATGCTAGTTCACAAATGCAACTATCCGCAGGAAGACATGCAACTTAACCGAGACACATTTTTCTGACTCTAGGCCAACCAGTCTTTGCTCTTACTCTTAAATTGCATGCGCTATGTGGAGAAGCAGCAAATACTAATTTTGATGTCTGACCTTCCGCTCTCGAGGCCAGCACGTTAACCATAAAACCATACCGGGGATCGAAGCATACTCGACGCCAGCAAGCTAACCATTACACGATGAGGGGGTCGAAGCATATGTATGCGACTTTCCCTTCTAATTGTTTCACTGGATAAACCATTTTCTAAAGTTTTCAAAAAGAACTGCAATTTTTTCCATACTACGGTCGATAGTCTATTGTATACAGAGACGGAATCATACGTCCCCTTAATCTAAAAATATGAGCAAAAAAGTATTGTTTTACTTTGGACAAAACATAAAATAATCGCCATTACTCCGATGGATAACAATTAAAATGATAAATTACAAAAAATGTATGACAAAAGCATGATTTCCCCTTCATTGTTGGTGAAATGGCTAAGCTCGGTGGCAATTTTTAACAGTTTATAACCCCTAAATCAAGATTTCGGTTCTGCTCCCGGTTTGTCGTTCATTAAGCTTAACCACCCTTGCAAAATATTATTCTTGCAGAAACTCTAAGCCTTTTAGGCACAATTTTTATGTTTTTCGATTTTCATTATCATAAATTCAACATTGGTAAACTTGTTTGTCTTCAGCCCGTAGAACACTCACAATCAAAGTCGTTTTCTGCTTATGGTTTTAACTTGTACTCCTCTTCATTTCACACTGCTGTTTCGTTATTTCTTTGTCAAAAGACAAATAAACTAGAGCTGTCCATTACAGCAAGTTTTGGTGGTTCAAATCTTTCTCGGATAACTGGTCCATTTTTTTATGCGACGATAGTACAGAACATGAAACTAAAATATTGGTAACAATCGACCAAATATTTAAGTATGAATGCCTCAAGGTAACAAAAGTATATTCAACTTAACAAATACCTGCAAACCTTATATGTGAATATTGTATCTATAAAATTTAAAAACTCTCTCAAATGAATGCTGAATTCGATAAACTTAAACAGAAATCGGATGTAGCAAAATGTATAAACATTTGAATTTGGCTACAAGCATATATGTATAAAAAGTGTAAGTTGTAAGGGAGACTTGGAAATTCTCTTTTACAAAGCAAGTTGCAACCAACTTTTATGATTGTTTACCAACATTTCGACAGACATCCCTGTCCATCAAAAAAGATGGTCGCGACAGCTCAACTAAGTTTAACATAGATACCATGGTAAATTTACTTTAAATAATTATATCTTAAACTGGTCTGACAATAACTACCGAATTTTTCTGATATAGACCTTTGATAATTGTCGGAAAACTTGTTTTGTTCAATTTGCCAAACCACAAACACAGCTATTTTTTATATATTTTTTTTCATTTTTTAAATAGTACATTCGGTTGAGAAATTTTTGTTTTAATATGTCAAAAGTGTTTATGATTTTCCCTAGATACTTTTCATCACCAAATGTAAGGTTATTTAATAAATGAACCCCGAGGGCTGCCGGGGTATAGGAGTAGGCCGTTCGGTTTCTCCGCCTGCAGGTAGAACCCCTGCTAAAGGGGCGTCCGTTGGTTCGAGCGGGATGTATA
>JAULBM010056652.1:0-10397 GCA_032357055.1 Geukensia granosissima
TGTTTCCGTCCTGAATATGCATGAAATATTTGCCACTGGACGTTAAACAACAATCAATCAATCAATCAATCAATCTCTGTTTGCAAAAATTAACATGCCAGGGAAATTGTCAGTACTGAGTGAAAATTAAGACTATTTCAAAAGTTCTCAAAATTTTATAAGGCATCCCAGATAATTTATGTTCGATTTTTACATATACAGGACGCAAATGTAAGAAATATTGACAATTAGTTTTGATGTAAAATATTGAGCTCAGAGTCAATGTAGATTCGAAAGAGGATACTATTCAAAGATTCTAAAAATGTTATAATGATAACCGTTATGTTTACATTTATTCAGGTAACTGATAAGTTCCAATAGGTTGTGTTTATATTTACGATCGATATTGACCCCATATCCATTGAAGTTTGGAAAATATTGGAGCATATTTCACTCTGGCAAAAAGAACAACTGAAGCCTTATTCCAATATCTACGGAAATGAGAGAGAATTTGAAGCAGGCTATATTCCCTTTCAACACATCCAATTTCATCTGACTCATACTACTCCGTTTTTTTTTTGTGAAAATATTATGTTTGTTTTATTGTTTGATTGCTTTGGGTTTAACGCCACTTTCAACAATGTTTCGGTCATATCGCAGCGGCCAATTTTAGTTGTGGACCAAGCCGGGGTACCCGAAGAGAACCTGGAGTTAAACGCAATAATTTTTATGGTACAAGCTCAGGTGCGAACTCCCGCCGTACACGTGATAGGCTACAATAATTTTTACAGGTGTTTAAATCTTCTACCTAGACCACTCGACCACCAATATTTTGAACGTAACGCATGCACACAAAGTAATAGAATAGATTGTTCGAACCTTGATGTCGATCGTCAATTTTAGTAAAACCGTTGATAAAAAATTATGCTGTAGTTAATCACAAATAGTGTTAAAGTCCTTTGTTATTTATAACTGAAAATATCAAAGAAGCACACATTTCACCTATCAGCTTTTTAGAAAATTAGATATGCGCACAGACAGCGAACTGCCTTTTTGAAAAATTAGAGACCAAGAAGTGCACTTCGTGAAAATAATATCCTTAACAATCACTATTTACGTATGTTATATGAATTCATATTAAATAAACTATACATAGAAACTATACATACAGGAGGCGAATGTGTCACATTTTATCCCTAAAGTGAATACATGAAGAAATATATTACTCAGATAGAAGAAGATATGTAAAATGAAACTTACCATAACATTTGTTTTTTTATTTCGTAAAATGTATTAGGCATTCCTGATTTGTTCAAACCTTGAAAAAAATTCTGATTTATGCGATGCCCTGGAACTTTAGTACCTCGAACTACGGTAAAAATACATTGTTCAGTCATTGCTAACAATTTTTCCAAAAAGTTCAAACATCTACATGATACCCTCGGGCCTTTCAAAATGAACACTCTGCATGATAAGGGGCAATTAAGTACTTTTTGTGCATGTCCCACGCCAGGAAACTGTATTCCAGTGGATGTCGTTTTTTGATGTTCAAGTTTCACTTGTTTTAAATTGCAAACTTATTTGACCGATCGTTGCTATATTTGAATGTCATCATATTTTATTTTTGCCCTGGAACTTTATTTCCTCGAACAACGGTAACCAATAACTCGAACAAAAACAGCTTTCATTTAGTTTCGATCCTTTTTTTATTTTTGTTATGTATAATCGTTTAAGCACACACCTACCGACTTCTTTACTTTGGACTTGCAAATATCATTGTCTCACTGATGAAAATCAGAAGATTAAAGTAAGATTAGACCTCTTCTCGGATTGACGTTATCCCGTATTAAAGTTAAACGATTCCACGAGGGGTGCCTCGCGCAGGACAGGGAATATTTACCATTCTGGAGCACCGGCTCCCACTTCGGTTTTGTAAAGAAGTTCGAGGATTCCAAGCCTTTGTATTTCATGTTTTCGTAATATCTTTTAGCCTGTTTCAAATTTGTCTCTTTGGACTTTGCACTTTTGATATCTAACATTGGTATTCTACAAGAGACCTTGATTTTACAAATACTGTATTTAGACGCCTACTGTTTGTGGAATTGTAGATCTTTATGATGCCTCTTAAACCTCATACGTAAACAACAGCACGGAAACCTGTCACATAAATACACTAAATTTTAAAAAGTAGTGCACAATGTAGAAGTTATCTTCTTCAATTCTTATTATTAATTACTAATCATAAGGACGAATTTAAGGTGATCATTGTTATTGACTCAAGGTGAAGTTCGACGGGTAAATTATAATCTCTTTTGCCGACAAATATTTTAAAATATATAATGTACTGTTCACGTGCACGGCTTTCTCACACTCTAAATTTCCTTTTATAAATGCGTTGCCCCGTTGGTATCTTCGAATTCCTTTTGGTATATCTATGGCAAAATTTAAGCAATTTGATATTCGAATCTTATGGGGAGGGGAATGTCCATGTTTTGGACATCTTTATTGTCACACATCACACTTTATAATTTGTGTGGCAAGTGTTTTGTATTGTTGAGGAAGCATTGACTGATCTAGTTGTTCCATTTAAAGCATACATCTTTTTGATTTAATGAGTGCGGTTTCGTTCATTTTTAATCAAAGACTATATAACATATTCAATGTAAGTGCCGTTGTACTGCCCTCACAAAATTATGACATTGATGTCTTTTGATGTCTTTACTCATTGCATTGATAGTTTACCTCCTTTTAGTGCAGTACTGCTTAAAGCGAATTTGAATCACACTACAAATTATTCCTGAAAAATAATTTCAAAAGGTTAGTAACCATATACGTTTATAGTCGTAATATTGTACATATTCATATTCTAGAAAATGTGTCGTTTGTGAAAATTTCCCCTAATTTTTCTGCGAATTGAATCGATCTTTGTAAAATATGAATCAATCACTGTCATCCTCTGAAGGAAATAGCATTTAATTTGTGGTAATCCATTTTGAGTTCCTTCTTGGAAAAGGTGTGATATTGTTGTTTTGTATTTTATGAGTTAATACGCTTTGTGGGAATAGTTATTTCTGTCCTTAAGGTTCTCGTTTAAGACTTGGCTGTCTTCGCACAATTTAGTACCCGTTTTTTATTTTGCAATTCCTTGAAATCGTACTTTGTGCATGCACTTTTCAGTGATTCAATGTTGATTTGTTTCTTAATGATGATTTCGTTAATTTCCGTCTGAATTATTGGGATGTGCTAGATTGGAGTTGCGACCACAGAATAACATCTTAAAGCAGCTTATTCAAGCTTATTCAAGAACAGTTTGTCAGCTAGATTTTTTTAAGAACACAAATGTCGCACTAGATTAATTTTAGTTTTAACCCGGTAAGAATTTTCCCATTAGATCAGGTTACAAATTTGGCTTTAAAAATTCCCTTTTCCACCCTCTGAAAATCAAATGGTTTGTGCATTTGAAATATTTTGTTTTCATTCGGACCTCAAAGTATATACGGGTTGTTTTAATTACCTTCCCCCTTTTTTCTTATTTCTTGACCAATTCATAAAGTTTTAAAAGAAAACCTACAATACATTGCAATGCATACATTTTTTCGTCTCTTTTTGTGAATTTTGATATGAGTTTAATTTTATTCCAATCTTATTAATATCAGATCTTGGTAAAATTGTTCACTACGTGTTCAACGATTGATTGATTGAATGTTGCTTAACGTCCAGTGGCAAATATTTCATGTCTTACAGACCAATTTTTTTGATGATGAAATTACTTAATATCTATTGAAATAATTCCAGAGAAATGTGTGGTTAATATATCTAGAAATTTTCATGTTTTACTTCTTTTATCAAAGTAAACAACTAAACAAAATAAAAAGAAAATTAAACTAGTGGAATTTATTTTATTGATGGTGTAGGGTACCGCCCTTAACTTGTGGTAGATAAAAACTAAAACTTGATCGACTTATCCAGTAACTCGTCATGATCCCATTCATTTTTTACCGCGTTCCACTCCCTTCGGATTCAGAAACTAGATACTCATGCTTCCTGTGTAAATTGTCTTCATAATACCAATTTGTGAGTGCCGAAACGTTATTACTGTTGTTACATTAGAAAATCATCATATATTTGTTTGGGGGGGAGGGGGGTTCGCATCTAACCTTAGGGTGTTCATTATTTAAAGCCATAAGACAACATGTTATACATAAATGTAAGAAATATTGACTTAAATTAGTTTGATAATTGATTGATGTAAATTATGGACTAGAGAGTCAATGTTGATTTCAAAGAATATAGTATTCAAATTTAAAAGAAAACAAAAACATGCTTTAACGATGATCTTTATGTTTAAGTTTATTCAAGCTAGTGATAAGTTCCAATAGGTTGTGTTGTAAAATACGAGCTTTATTGACCATATTTTCATAACAGTTTGGTTAATATTGGACATTTTTTGATATTTCAATCCGACAAACTGTTACTTTTTCTAATATGGAAAGGTGCGAGGATGTGAAGCAGGCAGAAGAAACAAATAAAACACAAAGAAAGTAAAATTGATTGTACTATCCTTGATATCGTCAATTTCAATACAGCCGTTGAAAAAAATATATAAAGTTAACCAGAAATAGTTAAACAATTATCTGTTATTTTATAACTGGGAATATATCGAAGAAACATCCATAGCAGCTATCAGCTCTTTCAAAAATTATTTAGATATGCGCACAGCGATGTGGTTTTTTGAAAAAGTTCAATATCAAGAAGTTCGGTTCGTGAAAATAATATCCTCTACAAATTCTTTTTACGTATGTTTATATTCATTCATATCAAATAAACTATATATAGAAACTATGCATATACGAGGCGACTGTGTCACATTTTATCAGGTGAACACATAAATAAAATATTACTCAGACCCCATATATATGTAAAATAACACTTTTAGCATTTATCTATTAATTTTATAAAATGTAAAATGCATTCATGATCTGTCTAAGCATTAAAATATTTATTTTCCGGTCGTGCTCTGAACATTAGTACCGCGATCTACCAATAGCTCGACAAATGACAAAATACAAAATAACTTAAATTACCAATGCAACCAATGACACATTAAGGACCTTATTTGGCCAATTATTTATTGTGTTGTTTGGTTACAGATATTTTATCCAATTTATTAGGTTCAAATTAACTTTAATAGCTTTACATTTTGTATTTCGAAGGACTTTTACAATTTTTTTATGGTATGTGTTCCGGTTTATTATTGACCCCTACAAGTTAAATATCTACTGCATCCATATGGTGGATGGTTGTCTCATGGACAATCTTGCCACATCTCTTATTTTTTATTTAATATACCAAACAAGACTGAGATTTTTATGTTGAGACTAACGTCACAAAGACCTTACTGTTAAAGCCAAAAACTGAATTTCCGCAAAATATTAAAATATAAAACCGATCTTCCCTATGATTTAAGCTAAAATAGATATGGGGTTGAAATAGACAAACACGATATATTGATGAGCATATTTTTTATATCAAGTAATCAGGTGTAAAAAAATTGGTGATCAATGTTGTCGCATATATTTAATTTTACTAATTTTTAAATTTTCTTTAATTTTAAACAAATTAGACATATTTGGAAACTTTTGTGATTTCAGCACATGCTTGACCTAAAAACTAATTCTCATTAAAACATGTCATTTAATATTAAGTTTTTTCACATCGTTTTGTGCTAAATGTCAGAATCATCACACTTTTTTTTTTCATTAGGCGAAATGGTTGTATGACGTAACTTGTCTTTTCTGGGGGTCACATTCAGCTATGGCTATCATTATAAATGATAGGGTGTAACTTACCGGAAAAATACTAACAAATGACTATTTAAGCTCAGAATTACATAAAGCACGCTTTTATGTTGTGGAGCGTTAAGGAAAGTTTCAGTGGCATGGTCCTTTATTTAACCCAAAATGTGGTCTATCGATCACAAAATTTATTTTCGTTTCTTTTTAAGTTTTTACCCAATAACATGGCTTAACGACACTATAAATGATTCAATTGGTTTTTTATTAATTTTTTCAAGTTTTGACAAATAACCAGAACTTGTGGATCTCGGGCTTCTATTTTTGGTTCATGCTACGGATGCAAGGTTATCCTTGAAATGTACATATAGCATATCGAAATTATCAATGTTTATTTAACTTTGGTAAACTTGTATTTAGAAGATATGAGCGCCTGCAAATTTGACAATGCATTGCATTTATAAAAGGAATCGACCAGAATTTGGTCTATAGCCATGCCATGGCTTGGTTAAGATATCAAAATGATTTTGAACTGTAAGACTCGTTTGTTATTGTTGCTGGCTAATAATTTATAATCTCTTTATTTTTGTTAAAATATTTATTTACCTATTTGTAAACCAGCAGGATATCGTAATTCGCATATTCTGCGTTTGTTCATTTTTCCAGGCTTATTGAAACTGGACACACCTTATGCCTGGGAAATCATTTATATAACTATTATTTTTATTTTCCCATACATCTGTAAGGCGTGCCAAAATTAAACCCTTTTACCAACACTTCAAGAGCAAACCTTGTTTAGACACAGTTATTTGAAGAAGGACAAATTAAAGATAAGAATGAATAATTCTGAACACCGCAAATATCATCATTCCTCCCAGGCACAACACATCATAACAAACAAAACATTTTTTCAATTACCACTAACCAAAAACTCGAGAAAACAAATAAAATATGTCTTTCATGTCGTTTTGTCACACTTATGTCCAGATTTAGGGGTTGGTGAATTATAAACATGAATTTCACCGCAAATAATTTTTGTGCTTGTCCGGTAATCTAGTCAGTGTGTTATTTTACACCAATACACTAAGGGGTTGCCTACCCTTCTGGAACACCTGAACTCACCCTGGTTTTTGTAGGGTTCGTGTTACTCCAGCTTTAAGTGTAGTATTGTGTGTTCTATGTTCTTTTTATATATTTAAGTGTTACTTGTTTTACATTGAATATTTATTTGGTCAATCATTGTTTTATTTAAATATCATCAGAATTATATTTAGAACCTTTGGAAGGTTTTCTTATGGTTCGATATTTTTCATTTATTGAAGGCCTTAGAGCAACGCATTGATGTTTAAATTTACAAGTTTTGGATTTCTCATGGACAATTATTCCAAATCTTGTTTTTCAATTAGTGAGATTAGATCTCTTCTCGGATTGATGTTTACGCGAATAAGAGTTAAAGGAATCCACGAGTGGTGCCCCGCACGGAACAGGGAATATTTACCCTTCCGGAGCACCTAATCCTACCTTATTTGGTAAAGAATTTCGTGGATTTCAAGCCTTTGTTCTTTATTTTTTCGTTTTCTCTTTTAGTTTGTTTCAAATTTGTCTCTTTGGACTATAAGATTTTCATCGCTCACATTTGTATTCTACACTGGAATTTGTTCTTACAAATAATAAATTTTATTCTATTTAGATACCTGTTTGTGGAATTAAACATCTTCATGATGCCTCTTCAACCTAATACGTATGCAACAGCACGAAAACCATGCACATAAATACACTAAATTTTGAAAAAGTAGAACACAATGTTGTAATAATCTTCCGCAATTCTTGTTATAAATAAGGTATCATAAGGAAGACTTAACGTTGACACAAATGTAAATATCATTGTCATTGCAAAAAATCAAGTTCAACGAGTAAAATATAATCTCATTTAAAAAATATTTTTATGATCACGTATCCAGCTTTCCCACACTCTAACTTTTTTATGCAATGGTGCATTTCCGATGCAGCCATTCCACTCCTGTTTTGTAAAGGAGTTCGTTAATTCCAAGCCTTTGTTTTATATGTTTTCGTTTTATTTTTAAGTTTGTTGCAAATTTGACTTGTTGTTTTGGACTTTTATACATTTGATCTCTCACATGGGTATTCGAAACTTGACTTATTCCTTTTTCAAAATCAAAGTAATTTGATAATCGAAATTCTTCTTTACGAAAATAATGTGAATAAGAATCTGCAAAAAAATTATATGAGGGTAATGTACGTAATTTTTGCACGGTTTTTTAAGACACATTGTACTGTATTATTCGTGTTTTTTTATCGTTGATGGCTGCTATATTAGTTATAATTTATTAACCATCCATCTTTTTGATGTAACGAGTTCAGTCTCGTTCATTTTGTGTCATAGGTTATTTGACATGTTATTTAACGTAAGTGCAGTAGTACTGCGCTCACAAAACTGTGACATTGATGACTTTTGATGTCTTTACACATCGCATTGATAGTTTACCTTCTATTGATGCAGTACCGCTTCAAGCGAAACTGAGTCACGAACAAATTATTTCTCAAACATAATTTCAAAAGGTTAGTTACCTTTTACGTATTTCGTCGTAATATCGTACATATTATTATTCTAGAAAAATGTGTCCTTTACATTCAAAGTTATGTGAAAGGTTCTGAATTGATCTGTTATTCAGAAATGATTTGAGTTGTTTCTTTCCGACATGTATTTCATATTTTTTCTTTTAAATTGTACCCCTACATGATCAATAGCGCTACTTATGACCAATTGGTCCACTAATGTATTATCTTCGCTGTAGAAAAGGTTTCATTTAATGTTTGCAACTCTAATGGCCTGTAAATATTACCAAAGTTAATCCGGATTAGCTCGGGTAAATGTGAATTAAGATTTATTGCGTTTAAACTAGATTTTATTTAATCCGGATTAACTTTATCCGCATTCAGTTAATGTGGACCAAGTTAATCGGCAATAAAATGTGGTGTGAACGCAAAATATGGGTTAAAATTAATGACGTTACCTATGATCTTTAAATAACGTTGGAGTTTTAATCAGGAATAAGTTAAACCATAGCACCAGTATAAACAACCAGTTACCCCTATACTGGCTTAAGTTTATCCAGATTGAGTTAATCTGGATAAAGTTAAGTCTAGTGTAACATGCCCCTTGAAAGACTTAACGTAATTTATGACTGCCCCATTGAAAATCATAACCTTTACTTCTTGTTTAATATTGATATGATTTCCACTTCTTCTTAGATATCCTGGTTAAACATCTGGACCCAGCTGTTCAACACTCTTAACTCATGGTTAAATTATAACTTATAGTTGAATCCTGTATGAATCAACCAAATTTAACATGGAGTGAAATTCAACACCAAAGTAAATATGTTGAACAACTAGGCCCTTGTTTTTTGATATTTTACTAAAAGTTGGCTATGGGCGAACCGGATGAATATTATACAAAACAAGAAAAAGAAGCAGTACATTAAGAGCGCATTCCTAAGATAAAATAGTGTAGGATAATTTTTTATAGACCAATCGACCTATAAATAGCTTTTGCTTCCGCTTAAACTTAGCATTCAACTAATTATTTGTTTATATCTCTTGTATTTTCATGTATAGGGAATCTTCAAACGATACTTGACATTTTATATAACATAAAAATATTCTGAAAACAAAAAGGAAACTATTTAAAGGTATTTTTAGTGTTTATACATAAGGAACTCGAACTATCTTCCTGTTTAAATTAGATCAAATTTGTAAATGTCCATAAAGAACGATCGGATTTATCCAAGAGATAAAAAAGAAACCTCTATTTTATTTATATCTGAGATCGTTAACAGAAAAAGAAATTTCGTTTTAATTACATTTCCGAAAATTTCATCCTGCAACAGTTTACTTTTGCACTCCCGACACGACATGGAATATATTTTTATTCTACCAAAAGTCCATGTTCGTTTAAACGCATCAACGCAATATATTGAAAAAATGGCGAACGAATAAAAATATAAAAAAATTTTAAAACGACGGAAACCACTGTTCTATATGTTCTTGGCTTGGGACAAGCACATTAAGTATATGGCTTGGTTAATCCAGTTTGTTAACGTTCAACCCTCACTCTTAATTGGGACAGCGCTGTGACAAAGCAACAATAAAAACACAGGAAAAATCTAATACCTGAGATCGCAATCAAATTAAATTAGATCTCCACACTAATTCCTCTTTTTTATTTCTTTTTTTTTCTTTGGTCGCGTCGTGGGAGATCTAAGGACGTCCCATTTGAGTTGATGTCAGGGGATAACTGTTTCCCTTCGGAATGTTTCGGAGCTTTATCAAAGCGCTATGCCAGGCAAATTGCCTTCGCCCCAGTGAGGCAATGCTGATTGGCTATCGTAAATTTGACCTCTGACGTGAACTCAGATAGGATGTCCTTAGATTTCCTACGACGCAACAATAAAAATAACACATAAACAGCAGGAGCAAGTGTGGAGATCTAATTTTAATTAGATTCTGAGATCGATGCTGAAAACCAACAACACATAAAATTAAAAGTGATACACGATACAACGAAAGTATCGACCTCGAAAGAGTACTTGCAGTGAAAAAACT
>JAULBM010056663.1:0-10397 GCA_032357055.1 Geukensia granosissima
TCCTCGACTTAACGATGTCTGTCTGCCCCTTTGGTATCTTCGAATTCTTTTTCCTTATGATCACGTGTGATATCAACCAATCTACCACTTCGTAGGATCAAGGGCTGAAACCGCATGTAATACATGTTAACACATGTATTAATCTTGTATCATATTTTTAAATAGATCATTACGGAAATTCCACCCCACAGATAGTATGTTTGCAGATGTTGTCTGCATCAAGCTATTTAAAAAAAACAGAAACAAACATATGTCGCATTTATTGTTTTGTTAATATAAAATCAGCTTATATAGCGAAAATACACAATTTTTCAGATAAAAAGAAAACTATCAGGTAGAACAAAATAAAGTTTTCGGCATGGTTTTTTACTCAGAACAAATCAAAATGTTTGAAATAATAATGTGTTCTTTGTTATTAAAAAGTATAAAGAATTTTTTTTCTTTTAAGCGTTTTCAGCTTTTTTTTAAAGAAAAGAATGGAAAAAATTATAAATGTTAATTTAAACTTAATTTTTTTTAAAAGGAGGACTTGGATATCTAAATGTTAGGAGAAGAATACCAAGAAATGACATCTCTTGACTAATATTTGCAAGTTTGAAAAAAATATACAAGAATTTTTTTATTTCATACACTTGCAAAAAGGGGATGTGGTAAAACAGTGTTCTACCTTCAAATTTACAAAACATTTTTAAACAATAAAAACATAATCTTGAGACAAAAACACAATAAAACATATTCTTAGAAAACACAATTCTGTAGAAATGAATTATCTTATCAAGCGTATGACTCCTGAATTATCAATGATATAACAAAAATGTAACGACCGATGCCAAAACATTAAATAAATAAGTGTCGCAAGTCATAAAAGTGTTTTACAGAATCATTATTTTCCATTCTGTCTGTGGAACCCTCTGTCTTCAATAACGTATACAGAGTTAATTTGGACGTTATATGATACAAAATGACATATAAAGTCTTTACTAGGACGTGTTGCGGTTTATCGATAAATGGAAAATAGCAATTGTGTATTTGCTGTATGTTATGGTATCTGGCATATTCTTGAAATGATTCAAAGTCTAAGAGTCAGATCATCAGATAGGGAAAGTTAAGGGACATGATAAACATAATTGAAATCAACCTACACAGGACATAGTGTTGCTAATTATAAAATAAACATGTTCTCTTCCTTAGCTATTACGTGATTTTTTAAAATTAATATTCAGATCATTGGGAACTCTGATATTTTTTTACCAACCAAGCATTCTACATGTTCTACTGTCTTACATTTAAACGTATTCCTTTATCTAGGAACAGTAGCAGGGGCTTCTAACCAAGAAACAGCTGTGGCAGATGCCTATGGATACCTTCAAGATGCTATCAATTTGAAGAGTGTACATATACAAACTTTTGATCAAAATGGCCTAGTAAGTTGCCATTTGAATAAAACAAGCAATTGCAGATTTTTCACATAGCACTAACTGTCATCAAGACGGCCTTAAGCTAAGATGCTTCTACCTGCATATAGCAGGTATAAAGTTTGTAGATCTGCTTAACTGAAAAGTGATATCAAAGCCCCAAAATAGAATATTATTATTTTTAATAATCAAAGACAAAAATTTATAAGTGCAGACAGGGCCAAGACAGGGAAAGCTAAACGGTAAAGAGTGATTAAAAAACACACATATAATAGAAAAATAAGAACTATTTAAAGTTATATGCCAACGGAAAGCAAGACAAAAAAGCTTTATAAGAGTTAAATAATATAACGACATGATTTGTATAGTTGCATCATCAGTAATTTCATATTAGCACGTAATGACCTACTGACTTCAGGGCTAGGGGAATTTGTAGGGACTAACAGTGATATTACTATATTTATACTGAATGCCAATAAAAACCATACACTTGACTTTTTTTTGTTTCTTTTGTTTCCAATTTTGGAAGAAAAAATATTTGTTTATTTTGTAAAATAATGTTTGTTCATTAAGGAAAGTAAAGCGACAAATTGTTTTAACAATCCAGTTTCTTTCTTTAAAAATATAAATTTATTCACCTGGTTTTTGAATTAATAAACTCACCATTCAGCGTCTTTAATTTTACACGAATTTTACATTTTGGTTAGAAATCAACAATGCATTGAACTTTTTGTTAGATTCTTTAATATACCTTAATTAATGGTTCAAATTAGGGATCAAATGCTGATTTTGAGAACCTTGAAAACGAAAGGCAGAATTTGCTAGAAATTGCGACAATATGCATCGCTTTAACAATAGCGTCACATTTTTAACAACGATGAGACCATTTTTAATCTGTCATTTAAAATAATACTATAGAGAAGAATAATGACAATGTCGGTTTTCTAATTGCAATCCATATACTTTATAAAAAAATGTATGCCGAAAAGACATGATCCACATCGTAGAATCACTATTTATTATTTAGGACAGTGTAGATTTTTATGTTCTTTGTATGACTACTTACAAAATATTTGCTTAATTGTATTATCTACAGGTTACAGACTATTATCCAGTAGAAGTTGACATATTATCCGGTATGGGTTTGCTTGTAGTATAATTGGATTTTATTATTGTATTATATCTATTTAAAGTAAAAGCATCGCTTGGAAGCTTCAGCTATACCAAAAAGATGTTTGGCATTATTATATACTTTTTATGACAAATTAATTAATTAATAAATGTTTGAAAATTATAAAACAATACTCTATTTGGACGTCTGATTATATTGCGGCAATATTCATATTTGCTTACATTATTTCAACTCTTTTTGGGCACCACAGAATATTTGTCGTCACTTTGATTATGTGAGTGAGGTCTTTCATACTAACTAACACCTGATAATATAGATATCAACAACATTGTTGTCTATTTCACCACGGACGCACGGTAAATAAACTATATTTTCTTTTTATGTTTTTTCTAGCAAAGAAAATATAATTTTGACTGTCTTCATTTTTATCCGTAGAAAACTGACGAAGAATATTCCAGAAAGACTTTTTGTACACATTGAATTTTCTAATTATTGTGAACATTGTAAATACCTAATAATCAGTTGCCTGCATTTATTATATTTGTATTTTGCTAAAGTTATTATAAACTTTATCATTAAAAAAGATGTGCAATATTTACATCATTTGTGAAAGGTCAAGT
This sequence comes from Geukensia granosissima, assembly GCA_032357055.1. Lineage (NCBI taxonomy): Eukaryota > Metazoa > Mollusca > Bivalvia > Mytilida > Mytilidae > Geukensia > Geukensia granosissima. The sequence goes on from JAULBM010056663.1 coordinate 3,168, forward strand.
TGTCGTTCCTGTTACAAATAATCAAGTTAATAATCTGAGGCGAACCCCTTTCATGTTGTTTTCAAATGGTTTATGACTTCAGTTTCCGTGAGATTTAAATAATTGTAAATATTGAAATCATCATATTGCAGGGGTACTGGAGTATGATGATATGCCTTCAGTAACCGGACAGTTCTCATTCCGACAAGAAATAACATTTCCAGTATATAAACATTCCTATGCAAGTCAGGTAACCGAATATAATATCGCCGTATAGAAAAAATAATACAACATAATTTGGTTAGAAAAGTAACAACAGACAAATCTGTAAAGTCATTTTATGTAACAAAATTTAAATATTGATCTGTAATTTCAATATGTTCGCACAACTTTAAACAAAAACTGTGAACTGCTTGAAGAACAACGGAATCAACATGAACATGGTACAATTTAAGACGGATAACTGAATGAAGAAAAGGAATATGTTAACGTCTTCATCAAATATGAAAAACCTAAGCATGCCAAATTGACGTAAACATTTCCTTTTTTGCATTCTTTCCGACAAAATCGGGTTTCTTTCCAAGGACCTTAAATAATGAAGATTTTTCTTTGCCTTCGCTCTTATGTGATAATGTTTCTACGTTTTCTGTTTTTCTGTGGTTTTGAGATGCTAGATTTTAACTTCAACAAATATCGTATGTCATTTTATCATTGTAGGTTTATTATGACTACAACTTTAAACTGGCTCGGTACGATATGGTGAAATCTGGTGCCCCGTATTATTCCGACAACCCTTTGTCTTCTATATATGACTTCAACACAGGTAGACCAGTAAACGAGTACCAGTAAAGCGTGTCTCTATATTGATACGGTTAGACTATCTATAAGGCATTAACATTACAAAAAATGGAAAACGACTTCAATCACTGCAGTTGTGACTACAAGTTATAAATATTATAGTCTACCTACAGAAATCAAAATTACTCAAACCAAGTGAAATAATTTATTTCAAGATAAACTGTATTTACGCCTTCATGTGAATACATACAGCTTAATTTTGTATTACAATTTAATGTTAAAATGACAAATAATAAGTCAGTAACTCTCTGTATTAAATGTAAACCAATTCTGCTATTATCTGTTACTTTCATTTTGTAATTTAAAAAAGAAAAAAGTTTGAATGAATATAAATAGAAAGATTTTTTTCAATACTACAAAATACCAAGTTTCAGGACTCAAACTAGCTTTGATCTAAAATAACGATTCCCAATATTAAAGGTCTAGAACAAAAATATAAAATGGAGATGTGGCATGATTGTCCATGAGACAGCCATCCACCAAACCACAGATGAGATTAAACTTCTAATGGTCCCATAACGGCCTACAATAATGAACTAGAGTCCATAACATAACGAAAGCTGTAAAAGGCGCCGAAAGACAAAATGTGAAACTATTAAAAAACACGACAATCGACCTAATCTATCGAAACAATGGAGAACATATAACAATAAATGACTAATTAAACAACGACAATCACTGAAATACAGGTTCCTGGCTTTGGACAGGCACATTAAGTATGTGCTGGGGTAAAACTAATTGGTGAGCGCTCAACCATCCCCATAACCTGGGACAGTGTGGGACAAAACAGCAATGAAAACACGGGCTCAACCCTCCCCTAACCTTGGACAGTGGTGTGACAAAACAGCAATGAAACACACTATAACAATCGGGTGAAATGGATTTAACCACTGAGATCGATACTGAGCACCAGCAACAAATTCAATTTAAACTAATATATTATAAAACAAAAGTATCGACCTCGAAAAAGAACTCGCAGTTGCTGTATGGTAGGTCAAACCCAAAAGCAACAGATCTGGGAAACAAGTTTTCGTTTGCTAAGTGTAAATAAGAACACGTTCAATTAAATTTAGTGTTTAAATATCATTAGAAGTCGAAGAATACATAGGCTGATAAAGGGTTGTGCATAGGCCAATATAAAAATTATATAGATAGGAAGTACGAACTTTGTTTAGTTACGTATTAAAAAAAGACTATATAATTACAAATAAAAATTATATTTAAAGATTTAATAATAATGCTGTGACGATATCTTTTATGGATAAGTTTATTATGATAAATTTTAAGACCATGTGGGATTTGTTTAATTTTTGAGCTTTTTTAACCACGCTTCCGTATAAAGTGGGAAGTGATATCCCATGTTTCATAAAATGATTATTAGTACATCCAAATTTTGATACCAAATCTTTTTGTTAGAATTTTGTGATTGTTTTAATCAATTTGCGGTAACAAAATCCTTGACTTAATAATTTTTTAGTTATACAGAGATTACGTTCCTTAAAACCTGAAACGTTGCTACAAACACGGGCATATCGAACAAGCTGAGAAAAATATACACCGTATGAAGTAGCCAAAGAAAATTCCCCGTCAGGGAAGAAGATATAAACAATTGCGAATGAGAAATGGTTCCTCTTGTCGTATTTTGGTGGAAATTTTACCATGAGAAATAAGCATATCTAAGGCCTGCAATGGACATTTTAGACGGTTTTTATTGGATTTATTCAAGGTTAATTCAGGCCAATTATGAAATGCTTCATAATATTCTCATCATTAAAATTTTTGTTTACATTTTCTTCTGCACTTTTGCCCCAGCAATTTACAGCGTGGATTAATGACGATCTGGTCGAAACGTCAGTGTGACGTGTTAAAGTCAATACGCCATACTTTAATGACTGGCACTAGGGAAACAATTTTAGGCGAATTGCTCGAGTGGCCATAAATTTATTCAAGAGATAAAGCGAATTAAAAGTGTATCTGCACTCCCTCACGCTGCTTAATTTCTTTATTCGTATAAAGTTGAACTCTTAACCTCATACAGAAGGCAGAGAAAAAGAAATGCTTTCTCAATCTTTTGGTTTCATGTTCCTCTATATAGATTATGTTTTTACTGAATAATTCTTAATTTGATAATAATATTGATAGCACCCATTCAATTGATCGTGAAGTCAGGGATACTGCTGAAATGAAAGGGTCTGCTTTATACATAGATTTATATCAAGAAATCGATAGTATGGAAGAATTAAGACCAAATTGGTACAAGATTAAAATATTAAAGATTAAAGCCATCGTTACGATATCGTTCAACGTTGTTGACATCGTTTTGAACTCCCTCTACGTCGTCGATAGTGTCGTTATCGTGCTGTAGGCATTATCGTCACGATATCGCATAACGTTGATGATCTCGTTAGATATTCTGCATTTGATGTCCACATCATCTGTTTTTTGAGGTGGTAGACAATTTCGTCATTTATTATGTCTACATTGTCAATATCGCGATGGGTAATATTGTCAGAAAATCGTTAAGCAATGCTGGCACATGAACATTTTTATTGTTAATTACATGACATAGATAGACAAGTAATTAACGATTTTAATAAACAAGAATATAGTGGCCTACATTAAATTCCACAAGCGTGTTTTACAAACAAAAGATACAGCGACAAAATTGAATTATTTCCAAAATTGACCTTATTTCAAATTGAGGTTTACTCTTTACATGAGATATGCCATTGAGCCATTGAATCAGCTCAAGACAAGTCAGAAATTATTTGTATACAACTACAACAATTTAAAAATACCAAAACTAGCAAACAAATAAAATTTGTGGGTTTATCCATTTTAACGGTAGGCAGTGAATTACAGGTTGAATGTCGCAATCTTACATGAGGTCTACTCGAATGCATCTATACTAAGAAAAGCCTAATTTTTGTATTGTAGCTTGCAAAAATACAACATTTTACGAAGAATGATGTATAAGGCATTAAGGGGTCGATTGTAGCAGATAATGTATCGTTAATTTGAAATGCTGATATTTTGAACATGTTAACATAAGAATGGTCAAATAACGACTTGTGGGTTTTACGGCGTAAGCATAGTGCTGATACGTATATTAGAGGTTTATAGTTTTGGAATATTTTCAGACAGTTTGCCAATTGTCGTAATTTTTGCAATCGAATACATTGATAATCATTTTTCTGTCTATTTCTTCTGTTTAGTCGTTTGTCATATATTCTGAAATCGGGTTGAACGGAAACACGACAATGCAGTCAAAAACAAGCCACACTGCCGTTACATTTGATTTCTCTTTGGCGTTTATGACAACTCACTGTCATCGGTAGAATTACATCATTAATTAGTTTTCATTGTAAAAGAGACATCATAAAAACCTTTAACCGAATACTTGTATGTTGTGTCATATAATATAAATAAAAAACTAAATGCAAACATACTATCCAGGAGTAAACTAAAGCGGGCCTAAATGGAAAGTAGTTCCTGTCTTTTAAAAGACATTTTTCAATCCGCTATTAATAATTTTGGGGTAAAGGTTTGGATGTTTACAGAAGATTTTGCTTTAAAAAGTTTTCCGTTTGATACTTTTACTGTTAATGAAATTATTTTTGCAAAATGATAACCCTTGATTTATATTGAGTATAAAAATAGGAGATGTGGCATGATTGTCCATTAGACAGCCGACCACCAAATTTGAACTTCTACAGGTCCCATTATGGCCTTCGATAATGAACCGCAATCTTTAAAAATTACCCAAACTAAAAAATGTGAAACTATTCATAAAACACGACAATTAAAATAAACTACTGAAAAAATGATGAACATATATGACTTATAAAACAACGACAAACACTGGACTACAGGTTCCAGGGTTGGGACAGGCCAAAAACATGTGGCGGGGTTAAACCAGATTAACCAGTTCGTGGACGCTTAAATCCCACTAACCTGGGACAGTGGTGTGACAAAACAGCAATAAAAACACATTTGAGATCGATTCTTGAAAACCAACAACAAATCAATAAAAACTAATACATGAAAAGCAAAAGTATCAACCTCGAAAGAGTACTCGCAGTTGCTGTCTACTAGTTCAAAACAGACAATTCAACTAATAAATAATACATGATTATGCCTATTTTTGTTTTTCTGGTATACACTTGCAAACATAAAACAGTTTAAATGATTTTCAAAAGGATTTTTCATCTTTTGACAAAAAAATCACAAAGGGAACAGGCCTGATATATTGCATCTCTGAATTTCGGTTTATGAAATAAAAAAAAATTTTGAATGAGTAACGCATTCAGCATAATCAGTCATTGCGCATCCATAACACTGATGTTGCATCTGCCTGTTCTACCGACTTCCACGATTTTTATTTCGGACGATAAGTATGATGTAGACGATGTCGTATAAATGTTGTCGACTTCGAAATGTTGTTTGTGTCAAAAATTAAGCGTACAAGATATCGTAATGATAATGTTTACATTAAATTTTCAAAGATGTCAACGCTGTTGACTTAAAAAGTAGAACAATGTAAATGATTTCAAAACGATGCCTTTGATGTCAAGAATGTCGACAGTTAGTAGACGATAGCATTGCCATTTTGTGTACATTGCATTGTCGTCGATGTAAACGATATCGTCACTATGTTGTCAACATAGCGATGTCGTCTATGTCAACGATGAAGACAGTAATTATGGCGAAGTGGAAGATATCATAACGATGTTAATGACATCGCAATGTCGTCCATTTCAACGATGTAGGCAACAAACTTACCAATATATACGATGTTATCACTATGTTGTGTAAACATCGCGATGACCTCCATGTATACGATGTGGACGATGTCGTCACGATGGTGTCAACATCACTATATCGTCGATTATTTTAGTAGTATATAAGATGATGGAGACGATATGTTGCTTTATGGATGATATCGATGTAGACGATGTTTTCAGTATCGCAATGACGTCGATGTCAACGAAGTAGACAGTCAGTTTGCGTTGTAGACAGTATCGTAACGACGTTGTTGACATTGCGATGTCGTCGATGTCAACGATTTAGACAAGTTGAAATATGTAGACAATGTCGTCACGATTTTGTCGACATCGTTATGTTGTCGATATCCACGATGTACACATTTTGGTGATGTAAACGATATTATAACGATGACAATGTCTTCGATGTCAACGATGTAGTCAACAACATTAACAATGCAGACGGAGTTGACACAATGTTTTCAACATCGCAATGTCGTAGATGTCAACGATATAGACAAGTAGTTGATAGATGTATACAATTTCATTGACATCGTGATGTTGTCGATGTTAACGATGTAAACCGAAAGAATCGCGATGTACAAGATGCTGTCGATGTCAATGATGTAAGCAAACTTCATGACAACATAGACGATGTTGTCGACTGTGTTTGTAAAATATAAAACAGTATAAAGTTCATGAAAGATAATTTGACAGGTCATTGTAGACAAAGTCACAACATCGTGTACTGGACAAAACTCCAAAAACTGGATGTGTTTATGTGTTATTTGGTTGAATACAATCGCGTGCAAATAATAATCGACTAGTATTATTTTCTTGTGGTATATAACTTTATGAGGGAATTTAAATAAAGAGTTCATTCAATGCCCGCAGTGGTTATTTCATATTTGTATTAGAAACTCGGAAATCAGGTAGACGCCATGCATATATTTGTCTATAGAGTTACGCTAATAACTATGTTTTCTTGTTTCTAGGAATAGTTTACACCATCGATACAGGTTTGCTGAATTGCTCCATAAACCCTTTATCACAGAATAGTTTTGACATCAAACAGAATGGCTCATATCAAATGATCAATCCTCTAGAAATATTTCATATGAACAGGACATACAAGTTCATTGGTCAGGTATACATAATTTATTTTTGTACTTTAAGGTAGATCTATAGGAATATCATCAAAATTATCTAAAAATGCTTTATTTTCTCTTCAAAAACTGAATGAAATTTAGGTACAGCAAAAGTTATTTTCTATTCAACTGTTAGAGCATTGATAGAAATCATGTTTCAAAGGGGTTTTGAATAATATAAAAATGTTGTTGGTGTTTTCTGTTGTCAATACAATAGAAGAAATAAGATGTATTTTTAATATTTGTAAAATTTATTTGTAAAAAAAGGAAATGTCTCATAGATGAAACCATGACATGCAGTAAAATAAAATGTCTCTTAAAGAGGGTTAAAATCTAAGTACGCGATTTCTAGAATGAACGTAAAAAAAATTCACAATTTTTTACGTAAAATTTCTTTTGTTATGTAAGGTATTTTATTTTCACAATTCCTAGTGGTCGATTCTATTTTTCAATAGAATCTTTTGTTGAAATAAAACTTACTC
>JAULBM010056674.1:0-10396 GCA_032357055.1 Geukensia granosissima
TTTTCCTTTATAAGGAGTATTTTGTTTCGGTCTCGAACGTGAAGTCTTTTCAGTTTTATCTTCGATTTCGTACATAATACTATCAGAGCTAAAACCAGTAGCCATTTCTAATCATCAAAAAAAAAAAATTCAAAGAATTAGAAATTTTTTTAATAATTATTTTTATATACTTGATTCTAACGTCATTGTTTCAATTGAAATCCTCACACTGGCCACCATAAATGTAACAGGAAGGCTTGAGTTATCAGCAAACTTTAGAATTAATGAAGTATGAATTGACTTGGAGCTCCAAGCGTACCTATGTGTTTAAGTATCTTTCATATCCCTTTCAAATTGTACACTTATACCCCTTTTTATCAACAACAACAAAGATTCACCTTCAAGGACAAATTCCAACACAAATACAGAAAAACCACTTACATTTCCATATAACAGTCACCAGACACCCAGATTTGCATTCAACTACTGACAAAACATAATGAAGACAGAAGATAAAGTATTCCTGTTATACCTTCATCTTAGTTCGTTACACTGGGATTTCAAGTAATGGCATAATAAGAATCAAGTAAATGTAAGTTTCAATAAATGAATAATTTATATAACAAAATATTTATCACATGACAAATATAACTGATGTAAAGGCTTCAAAATAATATAAAAAATATAACAGTATATTTTTATCAAAATGAAATAAGTGTTTAAAAATAAATTTGAGCATTGACACACTGACTAGGTAAATATCCCACGCAGAAAAACAGGCTGTGGTGAAATGGGTAAGTTTTCAATAATTTCTACCCTGTTTGTTTAGATTATTGTCCTTATACCAAAAAGCAAATAGTTTGAAAAAATAATTAAATTCTTTCGACAAAAAATTTTACATGTTGAAATGTTGAATTCCATTTGAAACTCTCTTATATCCCCCTCAAAGGAGATTCCAAAAGTTAATGATGATTATAGCTAAATGGTTCAGAATCCAGAACACATTTCTTTGATTGTCAAAATAATCTATTACAAATTATGAATTTAGTCATTTCAGTGCATTTCTTCCTTTTTCACAGCAACAATGTAAATAAATTGTTTGTTAATGTATTACTTTTTGTTTCCTCAACTAAATAAAGACATGTCTAAATGATTTGATGCATTATTTTGTGAATTTTACCTTTCAGTATAAAAATATGACGTGATTTCAAAATTATCTCGATCAAAGAGAGATAACTGCAAAATTCTTATAAAACCACTGATCCAAAGTGCTCCTAGATTACAGAGTAATATATACAGAAGCAATACACATTTTATCCAATAGAATTTCGTTTTAAAAAATAAAAACAAAAACATTTTGCAAAGATAAAATTACCATGTGCTCTTGTCAAACTCAAGAAAAGATATTATTTCAAGGTAAAATCGCAATAATTCTCAAGCAAACAACTTTCATACACAAAGAAAACATGACATACATGCTTAGTATAAACGATCTCATAAATATTACTGAGATCAGCACTAAGATAAAAATAAAAATACATATGAACAATATGTCATAAAATTCAGACATATTTTATCAAGTGTCAACTATAAAAAAAACACAACCGTTACACTCCTTCCCCCTCAGAACATTGTATATGAAATGAAATGAAATATTACAATTGTTCTAAAATATAAAATAAACGTTTTAAATCATACTTTTACAGTTTGTAAAAATTTTGAAGGCTTCCAGTCAACACCATGGTAAAGAAATTTACAGTCACAGCAATCCACAAGTGAAAGTCCAAAACGCCACGAAATCCAAAAGATAAAATTAACAGATGAACAGTAAATTTAGAATTATATCACCATCTTTTGACAACAGTAGATTCGCCAGTTTTGAAGTTTATGCCTAGATAGTGTCCTCTACAAACAACTTTCTCGCCTTGATTTCTGATGTTCGTAAATTCCACCTTGTTCTCAGTGGCATACTTGTTCCTTTCCTGAACAACCTTTTCCCGAGCTTCAACATTTAATTTAGCAAATCTCAATGACCGCTCATTGCAAGGATCGATGAATTTATTATTCTTAACTTCTACTTTAGTACATTTTGACATCATCAACTCTGGATTTAGAAGCTTGTGCTGTCCAAAAACATATTGTTTTACTCGCCATCTGTATTCAAAAAGGAGATGATAGCCATCTACCGGACAAGTAAATTTATTAACTCTTCCTACATGGTTTTGTCTCCAATGCATCATATACATGGTGCGATTGTGGAAGTGAGGGGTTTTACACCCCTCTACAAGACAAGGCGAACCCTGAACAGGCCGCAAATCACGATCACCATATGCCATGTTATTAGTTGATGCTTCATCAAGTACAAAAATCAGCTACAGTGATATCATTTGAAGCCATTCTGAAATATATATATCAAATTTCAAAATATGTATATATTTGTTCATTGTAAATAGTTTGTAAATAATTTAATTTTTTTTTGTATGGTAGAGTACCATTTGGATGTACGTAATATTTATTATTTAATTTCTTGAATTTTGACTGCTGTACATATGTTGACACATTTTCACGGTTTATTTTGTGTTTTGATATATAATGTCGTTTTAGGGAAGTATTATCTCTAAATGAAGCTTTACATTTTCTACAGTAATGTATTGTAACTTTCTCAACATGTATCTTTTTCCAGTGTTTGATATATTTTGGATAATTTGTAAAAACATCTGTTTGACAATTTTCAATATTGCATTTTGTGCCATGTTCAGGAAATGGTTTTCTTAAATCCTCATCAATTCTTTGCAGTTCCCAATCACCAACGTCTAACTGTAACTCGGCCATACTTGTTTACCTAAGTGTAAATGTGAGCAATAGCTAATGTAAGAAAATTTTTAAATGCAAATTCTTAAACTTTTATCTCATTTTCTCGCCTCATATAAACTTTGTTTAGCCAAAAATTCCCTACTATAATTTCGGAAAATTTATTTAAATTAAATTTTATACCAAACCAGTTTATACTTAAATATATCAATAGTAAGCTAAAATGTTGGAATCCCCTTCTAATACCGGAAGTTCCAACATATTTATTTCAAAACAAAAATCAACCTACTATGATATTTCCTCACAATTTCCAAAACCTCTACTTAATTAACCTATGCATAGGTTTTTAAACTTCTAGAATTAGCATTTTATTTATTGCTTTTATTTCATCTTCATTCGGAAGCATAAATTTATACTTCTACTTAAAGGAAAGCAATATTCTTACATTATTTAATAATAGTACCAGATACTCTTACTATTATTCAGAAGCACTGATTTACTGAAAGCATCCTATTATCACGATTACCTTGGCCAAAGTTATTCTTTTAATTGCTCTTTTTTAACAAGATTTTTTGTTTTTGTAAAAATTTATTTTGAAATATTTTGTCACAGTAGATTTTTCATCCTTTTTTGAATTGTTCGTTTAGTCTATTGGATGTTAGTACTTATTTTATTCCTACATCCAATTACTCTATGTTTATGAACTTTTCAATTTAGACTATAAATTTAAGTACTTTGTGTACATGCCATTTGCACATCAACTTTATTGAAGCTATGAATGATTTAAAAATTTATTCATACAAAATTATGATACATATTAGCACTGTATCATATCATAAATATTATTATTATTAAAAAAAATATTATATGTACATATTTACAAAACAGGATTTGGAAAATTTTTGTAATTTTATTTCATTTTATAATTTTGGTGAATATTTAAGGGGTCTCCTAACTTGTCGACCACAGCGTGTTAATCTGGGAGGGGTCTTTAACTCTGGTATATCAGGAATTTCACATTCCATTTCATCAGAGTCTGATAATTCCCTATCAAAATAATCTCCATTATAATTGTCTTTGAATTGGTCTGATAGGTCCCCCTTTTCATTTTCATCTTCTGTTGGAGCGGAGTTATTGGTGATATCATCTTTTTGCCATGATTCTGGGATGTTTTCGCCTAAATAAGGTTTTAGATGATCAACATGAACTATTATTGGTTTACTATCTGAATTTTTCTGAATTTTGTACAAAACATCAGAAATTTTCTGTTTAACAACATATGGTCCAGTCCATCCCAATCCTTATTTTTGTCCTGCCTTTGGAGGGTACCATCGCCAAACAAAGTTGCCAGCGTCAAAGGTACGATGTTTTATACCTCGATCATAGTTTTTCCTTTGACGCGAGGCTGCCCTTTGCAGGTTTTGGTATGCAAATTCATGGGCGATTCTAATAGACTCTTTCACCCATTCGACATATTGTACTGGACATTCTGATTCCCAATTTTTAAAAGAAAACCCTGATATTAAATCTAGTGGACAAAGTAACTCTCTACCAAAAATCATTTTATGAGGGGAATATCCCGTACTATCATGAACAGTTGACCTGTAAGCCATTAAAAGGAAGGGCAAGAGATCATCCCAATCATTTATATTTTGATTGACAAAAATGGACAACATCTGGATAAGACTGCGATTTGTACGTTCAACAAGACCATCTGACTGAGGCCTATAGGGGCAGGTGCGGGTCTTTTCTATTCCTAACAATTTACACACTCCAGCAAATAACTCCGATTCAAACTCACGACCCTGATCAAAATGAATTTGAGTTGCAACCCGAACCGACAAAACACTTCAGTGACTAACTTATCCGCAACGCTTAATGCTGTATGATTCACTACTGCAAAAGATTCGACCCATTTAGAAAAATAATCTGTCATTACGATTAAATATTCATTTCCGTTTTCAGTTACTGGACAGGGTCCTACAATATCAACTCCAACTCTATCAAAAGGAACTCCTACTTTAGATTGTTGTAGCGGAAATTTGCCTAAACCTGGGCCACTTTTTGCCATAGCACAAGAATAACAAGCTTAACACCACTGAGATATATCACAGGTCATACCGGGCCAAAAGAATCTTTTCTTAACTGAATTTATTGTCTTGTTTCTTCCCAAATGACCTGCTGTTCTAGCATTATGAAGGTGTTGCATAATTTGTTTTCTGATTTCTGAAGGGGCAATTAATAAAACATTCATATCCCTGTTTTCGCATTCAAAAAGATGATACAAAATGTTGTTTAAAACAGTTATGACTTCCCATAAACTCCACAAAATTCTTCAAGAATAGGATGTTCCTCTCTACATACTGCTTAGCTTGTTTATTTTGAAACATGGATTTTAAATCAATAATTTTCTTGATATCGGCATCTTTTTGTTGCCATTCAAAAATTTCTTGATCTGACCACACACTTAACCAATTTGGAATAGGGCCCTCCTCATTTAGTTTTAGTTTTCAAAATTGGCCTGACTTTGATCTTGACCTTGACCTTCATTTATAGAATTATCAGAAATGTCCTGTACAACATTCTGTGCATCCCAATGGTCGGATTATAAAATCCGTACTGTTGCGGAATTTTGCATGGCAGTTTCACTTCTACTTCCACAGTTTTCCGCTCGCACAATATTTTCGTTTTTACAATCCGGAGAAGTCTCCCTTACACATTTTGTATGGACTTTTCTTGATAAAGTGTCTGCATTTGAATGTAATGAACCTCGCCCATGCTCCAAAATGAAATCATGAGTGTCCAAAACAGTTACAGACCTTCGTTCGTATAACTTAACACCTTAACGAACGAACGAACGGAAAACGATATATGAACGAACGAAAAACGAACGAACGAACGAACACTCCTATCGTCTGTGGGAAAACGAACGAAACAAACGAACGCTCTTGTCGACTGTAGGAAAACGATCGATCTTATCGTGCGTGGGAAAACGAACTTCGTTCGTTCGTTCGTGTGTAAAAGTTATAAATTATGTGTTAAAGGAATAACACATCCAGTTTTTTGTCGCCCGTTATATGAAGTTGTCAAATTTGGCATTTAGTGATATTTTTGTACGTATCACATGACTGAGAAACATCGGCACGTCTTTTTACCCAAATACACCCAAATAAACCCAAATAAACCTACATTTTATCAAAATATACCACAAAATATACTCAAGTATAAAGTTAATTATTAAAAATAGATAATATTCAAGTATTAATTGATTTCATTAAAGAAAATTCGTTAAATAAATGTGTAATTATAACACGTATAATGCCACTTGTGACCATGAAAAAACAATCGAATGAATATAAGTCGGATTGAAAGGACAAGGTTAAATAAATTTATTGAAAGCACAAAATAAAAAAATAAAATAAAAGTAAAACAATAACATTGTGATCAGTTTTTAAATTTCAAATTAAGATATTTTTGGGGGTGTTAGTATGAAACAGACAGAAAAAAGTAATCGAGCACGGCAGAAAATATTTTTAGAGTAACCGCAAAGCAAAGAAGTCATAGTTCATCAGTAGCGCTCACATTTGGTTTTTCTTTAACATTTTTTAAAACAATTTAAAATGGAGCTAGCAATATTATTTTTAGCTTTATTGGGTTAAAATAAGTTTGTCTTATTGGCTCATAAAATGGTCGTTCTCAGGATTATACTTCGACTCTTTCCTGTCAATAGGTGAAACATAAGCAGTTCGAACTTCAACAGTATTAATTGATTTCTGATGCAAGTTAGAGGACTTGTGCTTTTTGTATTATTTAGTATTTGGGGACAGTGACATGTATTTTTGAATTTGAAGTTCTTTGCTTGGAATGAAGGTAGGTTATGAAAATACAGACTGAAATAAGTTCGACTCTTTGTTCAGGCTCCGTAACAATTTAGTTTACTTTGTTCTTTAAGAGCTGTTACACCCTTGTTGTCTGTTTTCTTAATTGGAATATACTAATGAACAAAATTGTCCTTATGACATGTATGATAAACACTGTCTTCATTTTTATGTGTAACTATTTTCTCTTTTTATGCCAAAATGAATATCGGAGTTTTAAGCTCACCTGGCCTAACAGGTCATGTGATCTTTTCTCATTACTTTGCGTCCGTCGTCATCGTCGTCGTCGACGTCGTAAACTTTTTACATTTTCATCAACTCCTCTGAAAGCGCTTGGCCAATTTTAAACAACTTTGGTGGAATGTTCCTATGATAGTCTTCTTTAAAATTTGTGTTGAATTTGCCGGGCACCATTCAATATGGCCGCCATGGCTCGGCATAATTTAACATTTGACCCTATGGGAATTTTACGTTTTCGTCAACTCCTCTGAAACTGCTAGTCTGATTTTAACCAAACGTTGGTGGAATAGTCCTTGGAAGGTTCTCTTTAAAATGTGTGTTCTGTTTTGCCGGTTGCCATCCAATATGGCAGTTTTCATGCTTCATTGACTAGGTTACACTTTTACGTCTCAGTCAAGCTTCATGTACTGTGTGTACTGCCATCAAGAATCTTACTAGTATGTTTAAAAAATCTCAAAATAATATTGTGTAATATTTAAACTTTTGCACGAAAATAGCACAGGGCACAACATCAGAATACAACATGCTTACAACGAGGCAAATTTTACAAACGATGGCTTGTATAACCAAAAAACTTCGAGCCAGGTCAGCGATTACAGACTTCTGGGAGCCTCTAGTTTGTGTTTGATGTTTCATTTCTTATATATGGTTCTCGTACACGTGCTCATTTCTAGATTTTTTCATCTTCTTGTAAAATCTGTCTCGTTTATTTCATCAATGTTTAATTAATGAAACCCACGATATCTTTAGTTTGAAGCTAAACTTTCTGTGTTGTATGAGCCTTTACCAAGTGATTTAAAGATATCTTAAAATTCTAGCAGAGTAAATCCTCCATTTTTCTCTTAGTTTGAGTGCAGTCTCTCTGACATTTACCCATATATTTTCATTTTCATATATATGTTGTTATTTTCTGTTGGTGATGTATAAATTAGATTCATCGCCGTATTCTTTATCTACATATATAATAAACTTGGGTGTCTTTCAAGCGCAGATTGAGATGAGAAAGTCACATAAATGAAAATTTGTGTCAATGTGCTTGACACATGCAGCTACGTCTTAGACACAGTAATCAGTGATCATTTTGAGCCTCTTTATATGGAAAGATAACCAAAAAAAAAAAAAATAAAACTCATCGAAATCAGAACAAAAATAAAAAGTTTTCCATCCGTTTTACAGTAACCTAATATTGTTTAAGACTGACAATTATTCCATATCTTTCATTTTAAGACACCCAGTCTCTGAAAAAGGGAGCAGGATAATTGTAGAATACATTTTTATTAAAATTTCGGATATGGACAAACATTTGCTGAGAATCCGTCTAAATAATTAAAAAAAATCATGGAGTGAACCTCTTTGATTATCCCTTATTAATTTTGAACAGCGTTCCTCTTCAGCTAACTAAAATTTATCTGTAAAGTCTTCTCGAACAAGTCAAAATTATATGTATATGTTTATAGTATGAAGTCATTTCCTTTTTGTGTTTGATAATTTTGATGTTTACACAGAATTGCCGTATTGTTGTAATATGATTTTTTTCTTAACAATTTTAAGATTGGAACCAAATGATTTTAAGAGAAATCTTAAAATTGAATTCTGACGATTGTTTTCTTTCTTTTTAAATATTTTTTTTTTGTTTTTTTTTTTTGTAATCAGAACTACTCAAAAATAATATGATTTTTTTTCTCAAAACGTTCTTTTTGTATGAAAAAAAACACAATTCCGAAGATTTTTTCCCAAAAGGTTTAATTTGTATGAAAAAAGTCATTTCCAATTGTGTACTCGTAAAGGAAATGCGATGTGTACCATTGCGATATACGTTTAATTATGAAAAAATAATATCACAAGAGAGATACAATTCATAATATTATGTCTCTGATCTCACTGACATTAGATTTTTAGTCCACATGGGAAAAATACTGATGAAGCCAAAGATTGGAATTTTTGTCATTATCATAAGCGGCAATAAAAAAATGACCAATTGTTTTACCCTGGTTTTTATAAATTAAAAGTAATAAAATGATTAATTATAATCTGTGTGATTTATTACCTTAAGAAATTACCTAAAATCTTATAAATCACACAATTTAATGGAATATTTGGGTATATTGGGGTATATTGGGGTATATTTGGGTGTATTTGAGTATATTTGGGAGTATTTGGGTAAAAAGACGTGCCAGGTCTTATATTAAAATAATGTCCGGCATTTCCGTCTCCAACGAAAATATCCACCACAGCCAATCTAGCTCCTCATAGGAAATCCACTTAAAATCGTGTGTCACTTGTAATTTTAAATGACAAAAAATACAAGTTTACAAAAAAGGAAGTCCAAAAGTCAATATCCTTCTTAATACATCAAATCAAATACTGTACAAGTATATTCTTTGCAAAATAATTGCAGAAAGTGGGCATTTTGCGTTCATTAACCTGCTTTTTAATTAGTTTATTTGTTACAACTCTTTTCTTTCAGACAAAGACGTTTATTTTTTGAGGTAATTGTGTCAAAACGTACTCCACAAGCTGTGGAGTACGTTTAATCAAACGTGGATGTTAAAAACTCAAAAGGTCAGCTTCAATATCTCATATCCGATTCTTGAAAATTTGAACAAGTGTTTAAAGGTTTGACATTTCCACCCTTTATACCACGATTCAACAGTCACAACTTAAAGGCCGTCTTAAGAAATCGATACATCAGTTAAAAGATGTCTCGCCTCGTAAGAGAACACACAGCTTTCCTAATAAATACACTGAAGGTGATATTTTTAAAAAGCTGGATTTTCTGATTGAGAGCATTTTTGTGGCGTTTAATTAGCGGATTTTTCCAACCCACCGTTGGTATTCCAATGTTGTTCGCCCCTACTGGCTGACTTGTTTTGTACTCGTCTGAAGCAGAATTCATTCAGGGACTCCTCCGAAGTTTTTCTTTTTATTGTTTTTGCGTCAGGTCAAGTTTTGAAACATACCCACCCGTCCGCACGAAAAACACACAAACACAAGGAAAACAGCTTCAATCGTCTATGTATTGTATTTATACAGCTTGTATTGCCTTTCATATATCTGAGGCCGTTATATCTACACACAGTTTATCAACGATTAGTGCTATGTTTTGGGGGCTTTTGAGATCATTGTTTCTACAACGAATTCAAATTAATTTCTGTGTTTGTTTTTGACACCAAAAGGCTTAAAACCTACCCACACGCGAACGCAAATCAAAGAAAAACAATGGCCTTATCTTTTGGTTTTTTCGAATTTATCACAAGTTTTTTCAGTAATTTGTGATAATGATTCTAATACAACATAAAATCCATATCAGCCCTGAGGGCATGGTATTCAAAGCAAAATTTGTTAGACATACAGAAAAGACCTTATCTCTATTAAATAAGTGATAAAATTGCTTTCAAATTTGTTTGGATCTTTTCGTCCAAAATGAAAAGTTGTGTTTTGTAAAATCTTACAGTTCACCGTTACATGTTATCAGCTATCTTTTACAG
>JAULBM010056684.1:0-10396 GCA_032357055.1 Geukensia granosissima
TTCGATTCAAATAGCGGAATACGACAAGCTGGGGACGACGAGGCGAACTTTGCAGGCGGTGGCTGCACCTCCGGTTTTTGTTGGGGTCGTGTTACTCTAGCTTAAGTTTTAAGTGTAGTGTTGTCTGTACTGTTTGTCTTTCGTTTCTTTTTTGTTGTCTTGTCCGATGTCATATTTAACGATTTCTGTCTGTCCCTGTGGTATCTTTAAATTGTTTTTACCTTCAACAGATACGCTAGGAGTCAAAAAAGGAAGACCAGTCGAACTTTGTGAATTTATAGTTACATTCAGGGCCCAAATTAAATATACAGTTCCTGACATAATAAATGTTGATATGCCATATTCAACTATAACATTCAGGGAATTCTACAAATAAAATGTTGTAATGATGTAATTTATATCCAACAAAAATTCCAGTTCCCGAAAATAAATAAGAGCATATATTCATCTTTCAAATCATCTGTTTTAATTCTTTCAAAATTATGTGTAAAATAATAATTTAATAAAATTTGATTTCTTTTATACCTTTAAAGGTAGAAAGACAGAAAAGAGTAACAACGAAAAGAGAGTTTCCGGCAAGAATTTTATTGTCTAAAGGTTAAATTATTCATTGATTTAAAATACAGACAAAATCGTCAACTTAAGTGAAGAGAGGAAACACATTTAAAAAACGTACACAAAAAAGACCAACACATTATTGATTTTACTGGCTTTTAAATTTTATTCCTGAGATGACAATGGCATCGTGGTCGAGATCAGCATGGGAAAGGTTTGTGTACCCGTAAAACAAATTTAACCCTTGAAATTTTACGTACCAAGTCAGAATATCTTTACATATGATGTATTTTCGTGTTGGTAAATACTTATATGTTTTCTCTGAGTTGATGGTTAATTGTTGGGATGTCCTGAATTATTGTATTGTACCGGATATCACGAATGATTTAAATTACAAGATTTTTTTTGCGCAAGCCGTTATGTAACACATATGAAAATGAAAAGATATGGGGTAAATGTTAGAGAGACTGCACTCCAACCACCACAAAAACAGAATAATTTACAAATCTAGAGGTCTCCACATGCCTTCAACAAAGGTGGAATACCACTCCTTGTGAAAAGCTCTAAAACTGTGAATGCGTTAAATTAATACTGCTTATCTGAATACATGTAACAAAACATTTAACAACACAAACCTATGACCATGATGACCACAATTTCTGACTTGGGACAGGTACATGAGACATGTGGTGAGGTTAAACTAGTTTAGAGGGTACCCAACCCTCTTAAACGAGTGGTCAAAGGAAAGAACCAAAGAAAACCTTACATTTGTGTTGACAAGTATCTGAGCGACATACCATGGGATAGAGCATCTTGTGCTATTTGTTGAATATATATTAATTATTAATTAACTAATATCAGATTTAACTTTGTAAAATGGAATAAACGGACGTTAGTGTAACTATGAATGACGATAAAAACAAACGGATATAACGAACGTTACTGGAACACAATTGACCGATATGGAGAAATGATATTGTCCGATAACATGGGACAGACAAACACAAATAACTATTTTTTTAAGGTAGATCATTAATAAAACTTCTCACAGATAGTATTTTTCATACCTAATTGAAATGTAGTCTGCGTTAAGGCATTTAAAAAAAACAAACATTTGTCTCACCTTGTTTTGAGGGCCTGTTGGTATAAAGTATAAGCTTATTTTAAGATTATATAAGGAAAATACACAATTTTGCAGATAGTATTTTGAAATTAAATTTGTACAGATAGCTTTGATAATATTCTTTCATAAAATAAAAAAAAATTGCAGGCAGCTTTCTTGTTATGCAGTACAAAACTAAACGTCCAAAATTATATTACATTCTTTGTAATAAGATTTTAAAGGGCTATCTCCTCTTTTGAGAGTTCAATTTTTATTTTTTAGAAAAATTGAATATATTCATTATGACTTTTCTTGCAACAAAAACTTGTTTCTTAAGAATATATAAAGTTGATATCTAGATTTTAAGAGAAAAGATATCAAAGTATGACTCTTTGCAAATATGAGAAACATTATACCGGAATTTATTTTTATATACATGCCCAGTAAAACCGTGTCAATCAACGACACAAAAACGTTTCAGAGGGACAAAATGGAAAGGACAGAGATCGGATTGTGCAGTAAAACAGTGTCGATCTAGCTAAAAAGCTGGATGAAAAAGGCGGATAAATCTAAATGATTTTGAGTGTATAAAATGGAATAAACGGTCAAATTTACACAAGTCTTGACGAACAAAATAACACAAAAAGTCGTAAAGGGAAGATGAACTACGGATATGGGAACGTTCTTTTATGGGGGACAAAACGGAAAGGACTGAGATAATGGATATAACTATTCTCAAAACAAATGTCAAGAAAAAAATAATGCAAACATTAATAATTTATTTCATAACAATATACGTTATCAAACAACAGACAACACAATTAAAGACAAAGATTCTGGATAATGAAGTCTCGATAAAACAATGATGGAAATTATATAAAACATTTGTTTGGCTAACAATGGCAGTGTCTAGATAAAGATGCAAAGTCTGGTTACAGAATCTTCATAAGGTGTCGTTACAGAAATACAAATAACCCGTTTGTCAAAGCCCTAACCACTTAAAATATTTTGTGTCATATAAATTTCAAGTTGTTTGTTTAAAATTATACAGTCAAACAAAGAGAGTCTATAGAATAACATGACTTTCCTCAAAAGTTCCAATCTAACGACATTACGGTAAGCTTTCGAGAATTTAGAATATATTTTTATATTGACAAATATGCATCCATTAGAAAATTTCAAATATAGAATATCCTTCCGAAAAAGACTGAAAATTCATTCAAGTTTAACGCTTTTCTCTGTTGCAGATATGGAAAACTAAAGACTAACTGTGAGTAAACACCCTTCATATAATATAAAAAACATGTTTTTGTTGACTAAAATTAAGCTTTTGTTACTAAAAAGAATCAAAAAATCTCCAAAAACTTGAAACATTGATTATTATGAATTGTTGGTGGTGAAATACGATAGTAATATGTCCTTAAACGCTTCCTGAATAAATACAAGTTTAACTTTCACAAATTTAATACTGCAAACAAAATATTGCAACGGTTTTCATTGATCACAAGCACCCATAACACCAACAATCTTTCGTTTGTTTCAAAGGGTTCAGTGAACAAAACCATTCGTCAAATTATATTGCTGAGCATCAACTATAACACTAGTATATCCGGCCTGAGGTACCATGGGAAACTGTCGCGGGCTTGCAGCAACGACTGAATTATCAAAATTTGAATTATATGAGTCATAAGCACATGCAGCTCTCAAACACTGCGAATATATATCTTGTGTTTCAATAGCTTTATCATTTATGGCACGAATTTCAGCATATTTGTTATATGTAGTACTGTCATTTAAATAGCAACTATTATTTGAACCAGAGCACTTTGATGTGTCTGAATTGGTTTCGCCAGACGTTGGTCTGTTTTCTGATTTCTCTGCATCTGTGCAGAAATCAGAACGCCTCATGATTACTGACTGAGGTACGGAGTCTCTCTGAGGAGAAGTCCTACAATGAATATCGACAGACTTTTTCGGAGATCCAAATTTTTCTTCTTTCACTCGAGGAGAATCATAGATATTATCATATTTGCTTTGATGATTAGTGTTTCGTTTGTCTGATTCTTCACTAACAACATCTACATCAGAAACAGAAGATTCAGATCTGTTACTAAATGGGCAATTATACCCTTGAGCTGTTCCGAAAGACGTGTCTCTGCTACTACTTCTGGAACACGCGTTTAAATTTCGATAGTCAAAATGAGGCGACGCAGGAGTTTCCGTACCATCGCCAAAGTGTGACAAGCGAGGACTACTAACGTCATTAATACTGAGTTGATAACCATTTTGGTACCCGAAATGATGAAACTTATTTTGGTCACTAAATTTATATTGCAGTTTATCATCCGTTAACCGATGAAAACTTTGATAGGGCAACATATCTGATATAAAGTTCATGTTTACTTGTGTTCCATACAGTCCACCATACTTTTCGAAATTTTCACAAGTTTGCAGCTGTAGAGGAGTGACATAATCCTGAGTGTTTAGCTCAGGGGCAAACTCGATTCTGTCGGTCGTAGGTAATCCTGCATAGTCGGGATTTTCAGCAATATGCGGATATGGAGACGATCTCCTAGAACGCGATTTGGGAGTCCGAAGTTTTCCTTGCCTATTTTGTATGGCATCTATGGGTAACAGATCTTTGTTAACGGTTTGTTCCAGTTGAATCTGTAGCGATTTCGCCTCGATGTCACTAAAAGAAAAAAAAAACAAATGTTAGCGTGTTCGCATACATTAATTCAATAAAGGACTCTTTTTAACGTTGAATCTTAACTTGAAAACCCAAATTTTCCTACGCAGAGAACAGATTTTTTGTTTATTTTTAAGAGCTACAATACCGGTCTCAATATATAGTTTCTCTATATAACTACCCGGTATATAAAAAGAAATAGATGAAGAGTACATTTCACTTTGACTGTATTACATATCTATTACCACCTGAAAAAATTAGAAAATCTAAATGTCTCTCTTCAATTTTGTCTCACTATTGTGAATTTCTTATGCAGTAAAACTGTAAAAGGCCTTAAAGAACAGGAAACTCCTACTCCTTGTTAACTAAGGTTTTTTCGTGATATCAATAATTATGAATTCAAATAATTTTTCGAACTTACCTGAGAACATAATTAACACTGACTATACAGTGTGGCCTGGATGATCTACTGTTGTGGACTATTGTGGCATAACTTTGAATCCACACCCATCCACCATTCTTTGATAGAAACCTGTAGTACTTTGTCGTCACTTGACCCTTAAGCAACACTGTAAAATAAAAATATATATTTACTAATCTCTATTAAAATTAGTTTTAATATTCTTTATCATGCCGCTTGAATATAATTAGTCTTAAATAATAGTTTTCATGTCTATCGGAATAAATAAGCATTTTGCGTGTTCTTTTCGAATAACTAGTCCTCATTAGGTCTCTCGAACGAAATCGCATAGAACTTTAACTTGATTTTGTCTCTCGAATAGAATAGCATTGTTTGTATAACGTAAAAGACTAGCCTTTATAAGGTCTCTCGGACAGAAGTTCCATGCTTGTTTCTCCAATACAACAATTCTATATCTTGTATTATAGCTTAAAACACTTTTTGTCTTTGTTTAGAAATTAAAATGTGAAGGCTTCAGTTAATATTGTTACAATTTGTATCTTGTATTAACTTGTATTCAGTTTATTTTGCAACCATTTCATGCCACGGGAATGTATTTTTAATTTATTAATTACATTTTTGTCAAAACTAAAATGGCTACTAGTATAATATAAAAATAAAGTCGCTTTTAATGATCGACAGAAGAAAAAAAATATAATTTTGTGAATCAACTTGAAAGAGCAAATTACCGTACAAGCATTCTCTACAGGAAATTAAGAATGGCTGAAGTAATCGATAATGAAATCATTAAAACACAAAACCAATTTCGTTTGACTTTTAATGTTTTGACCATTTAAATTTATAGTTTTAACACGTCAATTTGGACTGTTAATGGTTTGGTTTGGGTGTCATCAATCTCAATTAGACTTGCGCCCTCAACCTGTAAGAGTCTTTCAGAAATATCACCTATTCTGTGTTATATCATTCTTTGTCCAACAGAGAAAATCGTTGTCTAAAATTACCTAAATTCTGCAACAATGTTACACAGGTGTTCACGGTAATAGGAAATAAATTGGAGCTCAGTCAGAGGTATAAAATTTTACAAGATTTTCCTTGTCCAATAGTGTTCCATATTTTTATTCACCACAGCATTGCAATTTTCTGCCATATATGTTTGGAACAAATTTCGCAGGGACATGATTACGCATAATTTAACATTAATTAACTGCTGAAACAGCATTTTCGTTGCCAAATTATATAATACACCGACTAAACTGTTTCAACAAAATCTTAATGATGAATATAAGAAACGAAAAACTTCTTTATTTTTCAAAAATAGTTCTGAATAAATCGTTACAACGAATGTATGAGAGGATAAAACCAAGCGGGAATAACAGGTCAACCAAATATTTTGCACCGTGAGACTATTATTTGTGGACTATGTGCTTATAAGTGTCGGTTTTGTGAGACATTAATCCAGATTAACAAACCATCCACAAGCTCTTTTGATATTATAATATTATATAATTTATTTACCCTGTAATTATATTTGTCGAAATAAATATATCTTTTTGGTCATTATACTATAAAGCTAGAAATGTGCGAATTTTTATTACAGTTCGAAGGAAATTGCACTCCGCCCTTTTTATTCTTGCAGCAATGATGTTTTGAAGTGACTGAAGGCCTCCAAAATCGAGTCAAAAAATTTTTTTTATTTAATCTTATTTTTATTTCCTGATTGATCCTTTATTTGTAGCTTCGCAAAATTTTGAACTGTAATATAAAAATATAAACAATATTATGTTGTTTCACTACGCACTATAAAAATCTGAGGGCATCTAATGAGAAGGTTTCGTCTGTAATTGCTAATAACAAATCCATATTTCACTAAAATTACCAATGGCACCGTCACGTTGGGACAAGATAAGGAAAAATATAAAAAAAACCAAGGTCAATCGTCATGTTGGGATAAAATAAGGAAAATACACAACAATTATTATTAAAGGAAAGCTCCGTAAAGTTTTTGGCCATTTAGCTAAGCAATTGCACACAACAACAAAACTACACTGTTCAATATTGGAATGGAAGGAAAATCAGGAAGTCAGGATAAACTCTAAATTAAAAAGTCTTATGAATATATGGCAGATTCTGATTTTGAAATAAGAAATTAAAGAAACACAGCAATATTACTTAGTTTAAATTAACTTACATGTATGATGAGCAAGTCTCATGTGGAGAATGTCAAATGCATGAATATAGTGGTAGAGTGTTCGCTCTATTAGATCTTGTGGTTCATAGCCAGTTAAAGCTGCAACTCTAAAGAAATACAAGTAAAACAACATTTCATTTATTTTGTTTATATTCTGATTCAGAACCAAAACCTTAATATGTCCCTTCAAGAAGGATGATTGGTTTAAAGAATGCTCTATTTTGATATACCCTGATATTTTCAAAACTAACTCAATAATATAAATTTAATCTAAACAATATACTAATATTATAACAATACCAATTTGGCATATTGGAAAACTTATTTAGAAAAAGAAATCTAATGCTATTGTGGCATTCTTGCGATTGGGTTAAAAATGGGAATTAATTTGTTGGTTGAATGTTGCGCTTAGGTAATGTTTTAACATTTAAATGTTCCTGTTAAGCCTTACTGGCATAACTTACCTTGCATCTAAGAATATAAGTTTGAGATCTAAGCTAGCACGAAACATAAACATATTGCTGAACATTTTGATTTCAGTTATGGCACTTGGTGGTAGAGAATGACCGACAGCAACAAGACCAACGTTCTGGTAACAAGTTTCAAATGGGGCGATATCCATATTGAACTGCTTGACTTTTAGATACCCACTGCAGTGTATTACCTGAAATTTCAACATTGGTAATTTTGCATTATGAAACAAAACTAACGTGGAATCATCTTTTAGATATTGTAGCATTTCTTACTATAGTGTTGAATGTTCTGTTCGATCAGCAAAACTATTCTACTAATCGAATATAATCGGTTGTAAATTTCAAAAACAGACCACAATACTGTTATAAACGATGAAAATCTTGGGAATATCAGCGTTTATATGCATTGACATCATACAAAATAAAAGGAAAAATACGTTTATCTTCTTTCTGAATTATTAAAGTTAACACAATATTCAACCGGATATATTAATATATATTTTGATGAACTTTATAGTATAAATAGATAATAGGTTCCAAAAATCAACAGTGTTTATTTAGTTGAAGCAAGACGTTATGTATGTTATCAATTTTAATCAACGATAAAACAAAACTGATATTTCCCATTTTCAAACAAAAATAAGAATATATTATACCTTGTAGCCACCGCACGTCAGACCAGCATTACGTTTTGCCAAAACACATTTCATTCTGATGAAAAAGGACCGTTCTACTTCAAAATCTGTAAAACAAACAATTGTGTTGTATTCAATATAAAATAACAAAATTATTTTTAAGTTCGATAATGATTATAAAAGAAACAATAATAATAAAATACGCACGCCAATTTAACGAGTGAGTTATATTTGGAGGACAACAAATATTCACCTAAGTATTCTTAAATGAGTTTGTCTTTTTGTTTTCGAGTATTTTGGTTTGGTTTTTAAAGTAAGGCTTTTTTCTTCTATAAAGATAAGATTGTATAATGTATATAATCCAGTTTTTAGTTTAAAATATCGCCATTTGCCTACTATTATCCATTCTTACCGTGCCCATAGTTTCCCTGGTAAGGAGGAGCTAGTGTGAGTACAGCGGTCATCTCGTCGTGATCTGCCGGATGTATATATTCATACACACTATTTCCGGTCAGCTCAACCTACAAAATAAATGTCATATATTTAATAATTAAAAGAAAGAATGTGAAATATATGCCAGAAACTGTTCTGCATAATTTCGTATTAAGCTGTTTAAGATTTCCGGCTCGATTAAAATATATAAAAAACAATAGAATATAGTTATAAAATTTTACACAAATATTCTGTGTAGCTAAGTGGTAAAGAGGAGGACATTGGCTGACATTATTCTTATTAAAGTAATAAATCCTTACAGGAAACATGAATTTGAACATTAATTTCAAGATTTCTAAATTACAAAAAAGTTGACCACATAAAATATTTACTAGTCGTTGATCCAAGATAGCATTTGTATTAATTCCAGATTTTAAGTAAATTTTATTTGGCTACCTCTTACATTTAAAATTGATAAAATAAATTATTTAAATCAAAATACTTATATTTCTTCTTTTAAAGTACAAACAGTGGGGAGGTAGCGTTGTTACTCAAAGTGTCGTTAAGTACCGTTACATTAGACATGATTACGAATTCGATTTGGATATTCATCCTTATTTCTCAAGAAAATAGAATACATTTTAACTTCAAAATGCGATACACTTTTATATATCTCTATGATTCCCTAATCTGGACAGTTTTGTTTCCTACAGTTGTAATACATTTGACTTGCGTATGTAAAGAACAAGACGTATTTCTATCATCTCTAAGAAACCTTCGTTTTTATTTTCTCTAAGATATTTACATTTACTTTTTGGTAATCCCAGAAGATCAAGACCGTTTCTGGGATATCTAAAGTTATTTTCATTGTGATAATTCCATAGGAACTGTAGTCGTCGCAGCAATAAAAACGTAAATGCGATAACCCCTAGTCAAATAAATCTTAATTGACATAGTCTTTAATTTCACTAGAAACTCAAATTACTTGTATATGTATATGATATTCATTACGTCCATTTTTAGGTAAAAGTAATAGAAATTCTCAAATTTCACTATAAAGTCGATTTTAAACCATTTTTCACTATGTTCTTGCAAAGGCAATTTTTAGCCAAATTTTCACTAGACTGCTTAACATAGAATATATAAATTTTTTTTTCAAAATATCGTTCAAATTGTATAATGTTTAAAAATGCCTGATTTAAAAACAAAACTAACCCCATAAAAATGAATTTGTGTAAATAACATTTGAAGTCAAAATTGATGTTTTTAAAATCAAAAATAACAAATTAGTTGCTTCTGAAAAGATCTAAAATTTATGAGAAAACTTATTTCATTTAAACTGAAACCATTTGTACCAAAGAACCATCGCTTGTTATAATCATAGATAGAGATAGACTTTGGTTATAATTTTGTTACAAGGATGCATCTAGCTATGAAACAGACTGTGTTTCGATTACCAAATTCAATCTGAAGCCGTCTCTAAAATTTAACTTCTTGTAATGTCAGACACTCCGTTGCTGCTTTTTCAGACTATATTTACTTGATAATCCGAAATTAAAAACCACGGTCTTCGATGCGGTGATCCCAGCTATACAATTGGTAATCCTGCGTATACTGGTGGTAATCCAAGGTATACCATAGCTGTCATTACCTCTCAGATGTAAACTTACTTGTGATAATCCAAGATGAACAGAAGCCGTCTCTGAGATGTACATGATTTTTCCATCTGGAGCAATCACAAAGATAAATCCATCTAATGTCTGGGAAAGAAAAAAAAACATCCATGTTTTATTCGGAATTCTGAATTCTGGGAAAGAAAAAAAACATCCATGTTTTATTCTGAATTCTGAATTCTGGGAAAGAAAAAAAAACATCCACGTTTTATTCTGAATTCTTAAATA
>JAULBM010056695.1:0-10396 GCA_032357055.1 Geukensia granosissima
GCACCATCAAAATGAAGCAAATTTACAAAGTCGAAAAAATTAACATTACACCCTATGGGGAAATTTTTTATATCAAGGTAAAATGAATTTTTAGCTACAGCTTTAGCTGCGGCAAAACATTAGAATTCCAACGATATATAATATGATATATTTCACTGTAAAACTTTTGATGCAGCTTCACTTTTGTTGTGGCAAAAATTCGTTTGGTGTACTTTAGTGGAGCAAGAGCTTACCCTTCCGGAGCACTTGAATTCACGCTGGTTTTTGTAGGGTTCATGTTGCTCCAGCTTTAGTTTTCAATGTAGTGTTGTGTGTTTCATGACACTTATCGCATTTCCCATTTTCCAATCCGGTAAAAGTCATTCAAAGGAATGATCAAAGGCTTTTATAGTATTGCCAGTTTTTCTATCTCAACAGTTATGTCTTTTGTAAGTATTGCATATCAAATTCGTCTTAAGTATTGGCATTCTATTAGATTTTGTTGTATTATAACTTAGATCAATTGTTTTACCAGGCATCATGCATGCATTGCTGTTTGTAACACAATAAAAGATGTTTTACCGTTGTCTGTTCTTCTGAAGAAGGATACCCAGTAAGTTCGTTTATCCTTATATCTGTTTCTCTCAATTTTCGTGTCATCTTGTAACAATTTATATCCGACGGCTTTGCATTTTTGATTCGCCTCATACCACGTTATGTTCGATATATTTGTTGGGCCGGCATCTGTGTGGTTTCCTTTGTAGAAATTGGATTTGTCAACCTAGATTTTCATATATTGCAAGGCGCGTAAACCATCAAACTTAAATCGCATGCTATTTATCTCATTTAAATGCGCGACAAACAGAAGCGTTGTTGGTCACAGATTCCCAATGTTCGCTGTCATGACGGTTGGGACAACATTTATCTTCGTAACGCATGATTTTGAATGGTCTGACAGTTTATTAAAAGTCAATTTCAGTTGACCATCTAGTTCAACCAGTTATGCTATATCGGTCGGAAATTAAACTTTTGGAGCTTCTAACTATGCATTCATAACTTACTAAATATGAGTACAGATTTTCAAAATTCAAAATTTTTGAAAAGCTAGTGATTTTGTATAATTTCACATGTCAAAATAAAAACAATCACATCAATTACTTTATATACGTTGACCTGAGAAGGAAATTGGAAAGAGCGTGTAAAAAGGTGTATTCACAAATCAATCTTGAATTGCCACACGCTCTTGAAATCAATAACATGTTTTCAATCGTAATGAAATTTGATGAAAGGTTCATTAATTAATTACCTCATTTTTTGTGTCAAAATGTTGATTTGCCATTTTGGGGTAAAAGGTCGGTTTTTCGAATATCGTGAATTGTGATTTAAAATCATGAAATTTTCCCACACAAAAATATGTTAATGTTCGTTGCCTAAATCTTCTTTCACAGTGGTGAAACTATGGTACGCCATGACTGTCTTCTGTGACAAAACGTCAATTCGTTATGTGTGTTTGACATTTGTTGTGTGGTTCTGGCATTTCATAATGCAGTTTCCCCTTCTTTAATATATTGTTGACATTCCCCAATATGGTTTTGTCGTTACTAAATACATCGAATCATATTTATACCAGTTTTGTCATTCGGAACGCTAGTTTTAGCATTATATACTGTGGTGATGTCTTTTGTTAATGTGTTTTCAACATTACATGATGTGGTCTTGTCATTTCTTTATGCAGTTTTCCATTACATGATGTAAGTTTGACATTACTAAATGTGGATATATCATTCCATAATGTAAACTTGTCATTGCTTGCTGTAGATTTGTCATTACTTGATGAGGTTTCGTCATTGGGTAATGTAGATTCCTCGTTACTTATTCCGGTAGCAGACACTTGGAACCTTCTTATTGTGGTTTTGTCTTTATTTGATGCCTTTTCAACATTACATGAAGTGGTATTTACATTACATGATGGCGTTTTCTCATTATGTAATCTGCTGATCAAATGTCATTACATGATGTGGTTTCAACATCGTTTGACTGTTTAAGGTGGTCATGACATTCATTAATGTTGTACCGTGATTCCTTAATGTGGTGGAGACATTTGATGGTGGGACATTTGTTGATGGGAAATAAAACGCATCTTTATACATGTTGAAATGGCTACGAGAACTATAGCAATACGATCGACTAAGGATTCATTATAAAAAATTGTTACATGTAATTCTATCATGCACATGCCATTATTTAAATTTTAAAAATTCAGTTACAATGTAATTGATTTATTGATTTATGTTGATTAACTTCCAGTGACAACTATTTCATGCATATTCAGAATGAGGGCATATTACTATATAATCATGACTGAACCATGCTATGTACTAGACCGACACGCACGCCGAGTCGGATTTTTTACATGCCAGCTCACGAAACAACAGTCCATAGGAAGATATGCCATTTTACCCAGACACACTTTTTCTGACTCTGGCCATACAAGTATTTGCTC
The DNA here is from genome assembly GCA_032357055.1 of Geukensia granosissima. Lineage (NCBI taxonomy): Eukaryota > Metazoa > Mollusca > Bivalvia > Mytilida > Mytilidae > Geukensia > Geukensia granosissima. The sequence goes on from JAULBM010056695.1 coordinate 2,483, forward strand.
TTACTCCTAAATGCTGCGCGAAGAGGCAGCAAATACCAATTTAATGTATTTAGTTTGGCCCCGTCGAGGATCGAACCCACGACCTTCCGCACCTCGAGTAAAAATTCGATTAAAATTATATGTTAGTCATTGCAATTTCCAGACCTGCAAATAAAGCTTAAATTTTCAGTTTAGTTCATCTATTAACATTTACAAATCAATGAAAAAAGTATCTATTTAAGTCCCATATCTGCGAAATAAAAACACACAAAGTGCTGGTTTCCGATCATAACTGTTTAAGAGGTTTACAGGGGGATATTGTGCATGGACGTAAGAGAAATTAAATGCCATTTTAGGAGGGAAAAAATTACAATCTAGCTTGTACATCACCCCATTTAATGCTAATTTTTTTAACTACATTTGGTAAAATTGCTTAATTACTCCCAACAAAATGTTAACACACAAGGTGTCGACGTGTTTAGAAGGGTCGAAACTGAAGACAATGCCCATGTATCCATAAGGCCCATGAGGTTCTAATATGACTCTCTTGTTAATAGCTTTATCCGGAACTAAACAGTTTATATTTGTTATGAAATTCTCTAATTCCGGTCTTTATATTTTCATATTGGCATTTGCAGAACCCATGTTTGCTTTAACTTCTAATGATATTTAAACACCAAATATAATTGGACGTGTTTATATTGAGACCGTAGTAAAGGAAAACTTGGTTTCCTGATAGGTTGATTTTGGGTTTTTACGGAAACTAGCAGACAGCAACTGCGAGTACTCTTTCAAGGTCGATACTTTTGTTGTATCACGTGTTAGTTTTAATTGTATTTGTTGGTGGTTTTCAGTTTCTATCTCAATTAAGTGTGGTTTATTGCTGTTTTGTCACACCACTGTGACATCTGCAGTTCTCCAAATAGCTCGGGACTGCAGTCCGACTAAACTTGTTACTGTTCGAAATATGATAAACCATGGTTAAATTGTGAATTAAGAAAGGAAATAAGAAAACGAGATCTATTGCGCAAAATAGCATTAAAATCGAAGAGGGAATAGGATAAACTCAAGCACAAACAGCAATGAAACAAAGTAAATAACCTTAAAAATATGCCAAAGAACACTTCGAAAACAACATTGATAATATTGTTCTTGAAAACGCCGCCAACTCAAATGCATATTGGAAAATCATGAAAATGTTAACAAAGGCTCTAATGATATACCTCCACTTCTATATATTATAGGTGGTGGAAACCCAGACAATACAGTTTATGGAGACGACGTAAATGTGAACTTTTGAATAAATATTTTTCTTCAATTTCAACTCTTAACGATGAAAACATTCCGCTTCCTGATTTTGAACCAAAATTTGATTAAAAAATAAATTCCCTTTGTATTATAATTATAATGTCAATATTGCATCTCTGTTAGTAATATAACTAAACTGTACTGTGGAGAAGTCCTCGTAAGTATGTTATACTTGTGCCTCATCCTTTTTGTTTTTGACAAATAAAATATGTTTAAACAAAACAAGCCACTGTCCCAGGATAGGGGGAGGGTTGAGCGCTCAAACAACCGGTTTAACCCCACCACATACTTATTTGCCTGTCCCAAGCCAAGAATCTGTAGTCCAGAGGTTATCTTTGTTCATTGTTATATGTTCACCATTTTTTTCAAAAGATTAGATGGATTGTCGTGTTTTATGAAAAGTTCACATTTTGTATTTAGGGGCTTTTTACACCTTCCGTTATGGTGTGGACTCTGGTTCATTGTTGAAGGCCGTAAAAAGAATGTAGAAGTTTGGATTAGAATGTCATTTGGTGGATGGCTGTATGATGGACAATCATGCCACATCTTTTATTTTTATCTTTTAGAGGCTTAAGACATAAAACTAACAAGTTTTTTCGTGTATGCATATCGCATGTTTCTGGTAAGTCTAATCTGCTAAGGGTACTCTTGTTTCATTTGTTTTTTTCTTAATCACTCATTGAATAAAAGCAAAGTGAAAAATTCCAAATTTTATATACTATTATAATGAAACGAACAACAATACTGTTTGAATATAAAGGACCTATATGTAATTATATGTATAAAATATTATACTAGTTAGTAGTAGTAAATTAACTGTAAGTGATTTCAAATTTTCACGACACCGGACTCTTTTCCCGATCGTCTAAAATCCTAAATTACCGTGATCTGTGTCAGAGAGTTTTTTAATCATTTCTAAAGAGTCGATCCTATTGATTGATATAATTCGTAAGTTCTAAATCTCGTAGCCATTTTCATCGTGTATAAAGACGCGTTTCATTCCCCACCACCAAATGTCTCCACCGCTCCAAGAATGCAGCTACACCATTAAAGAATGTCATTGACCACATTAAACATTGTCGAGACTACATCACATAATGACATTTGATCAGCTGATTATATAATGAGAAAACACCATCATGTATTGTAAATACCACATCATGAAATGTTGAAAAGGCATCAAATAAAAACAAAACCGCAATTACAAGGTTATCTGCTACCGGAATAAGTAACGATAAATATAAATTACCAAATGACAAAACCTCATCAAGTAATGACAGATCTATATCAAGTTATGACAAGTTTACATTACGAAATGATATTTTCACATTAAGTAATGTAAAACTTAAATCATGGAATGGGAAAACTGCATTAAATAATGACAAGACCACATCATGTAATGTTGAAAACACATTAACAAAAGACATTACCACATTATATAATGCTAAAACTACCGTACCGAATGGCAAAACTGGTTTAAATAATGATGCGATGATATTAAGTATCGACAAAAACACATTGGGAAATTGTAACACTATTATTAAAGAAAGGAGAAACTGCTTTATGAAATGCCAAAACAACAATAACAAATTACAAACACACACACTACGAAATGACGATTTGTCACATAAGACAGACATGGCGGCGTTCTATATAAAACAATGCATCAAGATCGACATTTTTATAAGTTGGCATTTTCAGATTTTTTTGGACCTCTTTCAACAACAGGTCGCAAAATAATGATTAATCACCTTTATTTTAAAAAAGATTCGGTGTACAGCTTTAAATAAAATGATTTTTCTTTATATTTTAAACGTCGGGCATTTAATTTGGTTTTTGTGAAAACAGAAAAGTTTGACTTTAGCCGTTAACATGTCATCCTGTGGATATTCCAGAAAGAGACTCTACAACAATGTCTTGAAAGGGGAATTATAAGACTTTACTAGGTTTTTTCGTTACATACTAAACTTTTAATATTTGCAATATTTTGAAATTTACAAGTGTTGCAAAACTTTCCTGAGCTGTGTAAAAGAACCGCAACAAAGATGTAATGTAAATTTTGGTTCACTATTGCAAATAAGTCCAGGCAAAAACATGACAATTTATAAATTTAAAACGTCTACAACAACGTGCAATATAGGATTAAAAAACATGCGCGATACTGCTACATCCATGTGTCAGAGACTTACCATCATGTAAAATCCAGTGTGGTCATAATGAAGGTAAAAGTGCATTAATGCTATTTCTTCATCATTAATTTACAATCAGCTATCAGTATATTGATTTAAACGGAGGCAAATACGGTTGCTATTGAATTTAAACAAAAAGACCGGTCTCTGTCTCACACACCTTCAGAATAGACAAATGCAATAACTATCTTGTGGCCAAAAATTTGACACTGCAAACAGTACTCTAAAAGATAAAAGCATGCGCAAACGCCAAGCAAGACAAACCTTATTTTTGTCAAAATCTGTCAAATTAAATGGTAAGGCCATAGCTGTGTTTTGCGTCCACATGCTGGTACATTAGCGGCCTGGCGAAAGTTAAACAAAAGCTTTCAATTTGCTGGCAAATTGCTAGCAAATTGAAAGCCATTTTGAACACTCGCCAGCTACTGTTGAAAGCCCAGCTGTCAAACGGATAAAAACTTTTGACCACTAGCCAGCTATCGTTGAACCCTTGAACGCGAGCGTTGAACGATCGTTAGCTTCAGTTGACTCCTTGTCAGCCTCCATGCAATTGCTTGAACTTATAAAATAATGCGACTGAGAAAACACGAATAATTTGGATAAAAAAATATACACATGTAGTTAGTTTGTCTGCCAGGGGCTCAAACGAGAGAAAGATTAAACGAAAATTATGAGGAGACGGTGCATATATTTCTGATTTCCGTCTGTAAATTTTGAGAACGTACCAGAGAATTAATAGGCGTAATGTTTATTACGATATGACTTCATCTCTACCTCAGTTGACATGTTTATTGTCAGATATCAGCAGGGGTATCAATACCCAGAAAGGTGTGAAAATTTAAGAAAAATAATTGATTGTTAACGAGCAAGTACATGTATGGTCGTGAATAATTCACGACTTATGAATGATAATAAATAATGATGATAACAATAATATTACATCTAATCTATTATTATTATTTATTATTATTATTATTGATAAATATTATTGTCATTCTTATTAATCTTTTTATCATTTATTTATTATAGTTCTTTATCATGAAAATAATATTAATAATAAATATATAAGAAATAACGTTTATAATTATAAAAAATAATTATTTTTAAACGAAATTATTTTCAAATTCAGTCTGCCGATCGTTCCAAAGCTTTCAACGGTAGTTGACTAGTGTTCAAAATGGGCTGGCGAGTGTTCAACTTTAGCTAGCTAAGGTTCAAATCGTTGAAAGCTTTTGGCTGTCAAAAAGGCTGACGAGCGTTCAACGGAGGCTGGGAAATTGAACACTAGCTACCTATTGTAGCTAGCAAATTGCCAGGCCGCTACTGTATATGGGTAGAATGCTGCTATTCTGATTATTTTTCGCATGGCTTAACTTTTTTACTTTTACCAGTATGGATAATGTTAAAAAACAATGCTACAATGTATACATATTTTCTTACCATAATAAATATAAAGAAATCTTAAACCGTGAGTACAGTAAATATTTTCTAATTTTTTGTTGTCAAAAATAATTATCAAATGTGTGTCGTTCTCAATTATATTCTTGAGAAGGATACAGAATGATATCTCATTGTAATATAAGGACTTTTCATGAAACTTACATTGATGCAAATCATGATTTTAATTAATTTCCATTTAGATTTTAACCTTGATCATAAAAAGAGTCATTTAAAAATTATGCAGTCTGCTGAGTTGTAAATTTATTTATTCGATACTTTTTGTGTATCATGTATTAATTGTATTCGTTGTTTGTTTTTAGTGTCGATCTCAAGTAATAAAGTGATATATCCATTAAAATGAATTTTATTTTGTGAATGTATTTCTGTTTTATCTCAAAACTGTCCCAGTACTTGTTAGGGGAGGGTTTACGCTCACAAAGTGAATTAACCCCGCCACAAACGAAATATGTGCCTGTACCAAGCCAACAACCTGCAGACCAGTTGTTTGCGTTTAAATAGTCATTTGTTGTTATTCGTTCAAAGTTTTCACTAGATAACATGTACATGTGTAGGTCAATTGTCGTGTTTTATGAACATCTTCACAATTTTCATTTTGGTGGTCTTTTACAGCTTCAGTTATGGTATGGAATCCGGTTCATTATTGAAATCTGTAATGGAAGTTTTATTTCGAATGTTACATGTTACATGTATACTTAGTGTATGGCTGTCTCATGGACAAGCACGCCACATGTCCTATTTTAATATTGCTAAATGATTTTTAGAAGTGAAATTAGAATCAGCGGCACTGTATTTGAAACATATCAATCAGTATAACAATCAGTTTGATTCCAAAATTTTGTAAATTTGATTTTATTTTGTTTTAGTTTAGTTTTCTATAATTTGATGTTTCTTTGAAAAAAAAACATCCTTAGAAAAGAACCTTTATCATGGTGAATATTAGAGATGTAACACGTATGTAAAGGTTCTAAAATATTATTGTTCGCTACGAGGTTTCCCTGAGATGCGAAGTGTCGTATTGTGCTCAAATAGAATGGTAGCAAAAATACTCATATAGCTATATTGGAATTTGGTTTCCATGAAATGTTTGGAAGTCAGAATTTTTTACAAAATCGATTTTCTGTAGTAATCAAATGATCATATAGCATATATATATATATATGAAAAAAGACGATGTGGTATGATCGATTTGAAAAGCTTTAAAATCTTCAACAATGGAATGTGAAGATTAACAGAGTAAACACTCAAAATTAAAAGATATGGGGTAAATGTCAGACAGACTGCACCCCAGCCACGAGAAAAACAGAGAAATATACAAATCTAGAGGTCTGAATTCAAAGAAAACAAAATCATTAACAACCGATATACAAAAATTAATCTTAAAGTCACCCAATGCGTTTAGAGAGTACCATAATAACAATAAATATACTAAAACAACAATACTTGCATAAAGAAGATACATCTCTAGTGAAAGCAAGCTCAGTCTGAGATTCCTGATAATTAAGCATCAAGCCACTCAACACTAGATGTCATCAAACGATTTAATACTGTGTTTTCAATAAACATGAAGAAAGACACGATGAATTCAATATCAAATATAATTATACTTGTGTACCAACAAAACAAGTTTTAATGTTTTGACTACAACGTCGAACTTGTACTCCTAGTTTACAGATAAATTTGTTTAACGGAACAATGAAATTCAGGGGATCATCTGTAAATGTTTAAGTTTTATATGTAATGTTTCCATAGAACTTAGGGTGTGGTACATGTATTCTTTGTCATATCAAAACTATTCAATGCACCCGTATTTTTTTTAATCTTAGTAAGGATAATAATTTTTGTAAAAGTCTTGAGAAGCGTGTGACGTTTCTGAAACCTACGGAATGTTTTGGTTAGAAATGCGGATACCGTTTTAATGTGGTTGATTCTTGATTGTGTCTGTGGTTTTGATGCCTTTTTTGGTAACATTATGTAACTTAACTGGTGGTGTTGGTTTAACTTACAACGCCTTATTCTAAGTCCACGGCACCGAATACAACAGAATGTTTGTTTTTTTAGACATTTTCACGGCTGTATCCTATATATCACAAAACGCTGTAGCAGGGCTGGTCGCTAATGCGTTACTCTACGTTTGGCAATTTGAAAGACGGCTCGTTTTAAGATTGTGTAACAATAAACTGTTTTGAGTGTTGACGTTTTCCTCAGGTTCTTTATATTTTGGTGTAACGTTGAATGAGCGATTCTTTCAGTTTATACAGGTTTATTATACTGGATAAGTACATATTTAAATCATTACAATATCCTAACGAGGAGTGAAAATGAATGGTACTGGTCAGGTACCTATCCTTACCAAACGTGACGTCGTCTGCTATTGTCCTGAGTAAAATCCGGGTTCTCTTATCGGAACGGGACAGCCTCCTTATATACAAAGAGATAACCCGGCCGGGATCGGGAACCGGAAGTGACCCGGTGAGCTAAGGCTAGTGTTCACAGAACAATAGGCATGAAAAATGTGCTCCCTGGGCCTACAAAACTAGAGGATTTACTGAGGTCCCTAACAAATGGCAGTAAAATTCAATAAATATGTTAAATAGAACAGTAATTCCACTACACTCCCCCTCCCTTAAGACCTAATTGGGGATATCGCATAGATATAACCAATTAGTCCAAAAGAGAAACAATGATGAAAACGGTTATGTAAAGGTGAAAAAATACAATCACAATAAAATTGAACCTTTAAAGTCTATCAATAAAAATGAATAAAAAGTTAGTCAAACACAATAAGTCAGATGTCCTTCAATACCAAAGATGAAATATGTCATTGTTCAAATTACGCCATAGTCAAAGTGGGTAGAATGAATTACTCTTCTACAGTTTTTATAATAAAAAATTCATCTCGCCATTCGATCTCGGCGATCTCCTTCTTAAGGGCGCGGTTTTCTGCTTCAAGTTTTTTATCCCTTTCCATGCGCGGTTG
>JAULBM010056706.1:0-10395 GCA_032357055.1 Geukensia granosissima
TTCCGGAGCACCTGAACTCACCCTGGTTTTGTAGGGTTCGTGTTACTCCAGCTTTAGTTTTCAGTGTAGTGTTTTGTACTCTATCCATGTCTTTCGTTTCATTTTGTTAGCCATGGTCTTGGCTGTCTTCCGACTTAACTTTCTGTCTGCCCCTTTGGTATCTTCGAATTCCTTTTCATATCTTTTTCTTATTATTGAGGTTCTTGTTCAGAATACCTTGTTGTGAGTTTTTTTTACGTTTTTTACTCGAATACCGACAGGTTTACGCTGCAATACCATATTTTAAACTTGTTTTACGTACATATTTATTTCGCTGCTCAACGAAAATCTATAGTAAGTATAGAGTGAGTAAATTTCTTAAAATCAGACTATTTTGCTTGTTACGGGTAATAATCCACTGGAAAGAATATTATGTCATATTGCGGAGGACAGAGACCATGTCAACCATGTGAATCTCACAATCTTGATGATAGATCTACCAACGAAGCGAACAACCGATCGTTCAGATCTTTGGGGATTAGAATGATAGGTTCAAATAAGAATACTTGGAATATACATATTCTTTATGTAATTGTTTATATAATAAAACAATTGTTTATAAAATAAATACTACGATTTAATAGCCAAAAATCTGTTACTAATAATATGCTAAAACTTCAGTTCGTAGTATCTCTTTCTCTCTCAATGACAATAAGTAAATCTATCAATATGGCACGCAAATCATACGAAAAAAGACAAGCGTATGGCATATAAAGGTTAATACAAACCCTCTTGTCCTAGTACAGTCTTTTCAAAGAAATCTTCCCAAGTACTAACTTGTCCGGTGATGCCCTTTCCTTTCTTAAAGTTGTAAAAAGAAACAAACAGATCTTTTGGATTTCTTTGGACATATACTATTTTTCCTTTCCCCTCTCGAAGCTGTTCTGGCAAGTAGCGGTATGGTAAATGTGTCATTAAGAGTCGGGGCGATTCCAAATTATCTATTATTTCTAAACTAGCATGAAGCTCTAAGAAAGATTCCTCTGGCTTCACGCTGCAATATTGTGCCTTCTGTGTTAACAGCATGGAAAGAACCTCGTGGGTCCAGTTTGTACCTACAAATCATTGAAAAGTACATATTGAAACAAATCTGGTACTGCATTCCAGTTTTGTTAAACAAATTTCTCAGGGTTTTGATGATGTTTGTGAGATAAGAATCAAGTTCTCTATATATGGATTTGCTATATGTGGAAATTTGCAAAACAAAACTTAACAAAATTGACATTACAAACAAAAAAATATTCATTAATATTTGATACACCCAGCACTTTTAAACCTTAAAACAATGATAAAGTGAGGCTATCACACAAGTTTTGATAAATCCCCTTAACATAAAGTGGTATCTTGATAGTTCCCAACGTATTTATTGTTAAAATGATATTCATGTTTTTGTTAATTAAATGTAGTGAAATCCTGACAAAGATAATTGTCTTTATATGAATTTGGTTAAGTCACGTATATTTTACAATAAATATTATTTTAGTGATACGAGTTTGTCAATTTGTCAGAATGCCAGATTCTATATTAAACAAATAATTTTTGAAATTGCATGCAGTTGTAGGTGGGGTATTGATGTTGACCTTAAAAAATTGCCTATATCGGTCCTTATGGAAGCCCCATCTTGCACGTGCCATTTTAAATAGATATAAAAAGTACATTTCCGAAAATTAATCTGTTTGATTTTTATAGTTCGTCCGGTACTGCTTTTTATATCTTTAATTTTTTTCCTTGAATACTCGTTGGAGAGGGAGTTCGGAGTTCCAATAAACAACTTTAAACCCCACCACAATTCTCATGTCCCTGTCCAAAGTCATAGGTTTGTCGTTTGCCCAGAGATTCCCGATAATAAAACCTAACATCTCTCAACACGAGATGTCATAAAAAACAGTATGTCCGACGATTTAACAACTGAGTTGACAATTAAAAGTGAAGAAATACAAGATGGAAGCAGTGCCAAATTTATAAATATTTGTGTAAGGAAGCGAAACATGTATTAATATACCTAATATACCGACAAAAGGAATTCGTAGATAGCAAAGGGGCAGACAGAAATCGTTAAGTCGGAAGACAGACAAGATCATGGCCAACAAAATGAAACGAAAGACAAACATATAACACACAACACTAGCTGGAGTAACACTAACCCTACAAAAACCAGGTTGATTTAAGGTGATCCGGAAGGGTAAGCAACTCCTGCTCCACTAGTGGCACCCGTCGTGTTACTCAGAAGTCAAAGCCGGTTTATAGTCACAATCGAATTCAGTTTTTCATTTAAACGATTTCTTCTATTTTAAATTCGTCGCACGACGTATGCGCTTTTGATAGGACATTTGTGTTTTCTTAAATAGACATCAGTGCTGCAATTTGTAGGACATTTGCGCTTTAAGAAAACGAACACTTGCGCTTTTTCTGCAGTACACCTGGACTTTAATATTTTTGTTTCCTTCAGACTTAATATTCTTCCTGTTTATCCAGGCTTAGAACCAGCAGGATGAACCTAGCGGAGTATCAATTGATTTTGGTTAATATATGTCGTTAAAGCAATTTTTTGATAAGAGTGAGAGAAATGCACTGCACTATTTTTTTTTGAGATCTTTTTTCGTCCCCACGGAAATCTAGTGAACTAAGGCAACAGCTTTATGCAGTGCCCAACCAAGAAAAGGGATGGATTCTGGGAAATATTTCTTTTTATTCTTTTAAACACTATGAAATATATCTATTAAAGAAGTACATGTATCTTGCTTGGTATGTTAGTCGCGGCGCATTTCATTTCCGAAGTATGAGCTAGCATCCAATTCCGCATAAAAAAATCTTTCATTTCCTCAGAAAATAAGTTTTCATTTCCAAAGAAAAAAAGTTTTCATTTCCGAACTTCTATTAGTTACAAATATCATATACTGTAATACATTTTCCGTTAGCCAGGATATACCTCTTGCCCCTAGCTCACCACAGGGAGATGGAAGCAAGATATAGCATACCTACATTTTCCACATATACTTAACATTTGGTAATTTTGTATTTTGAGACCACTGGGTCGATGGCTCTGCTGGTGGAACATTGGACATTGAGGGTATTCACCAACCCAGTTATCGGACTAGTCTGGCGTGACATTTATCAAACAATGTTTTACAGAAATGTGCTGCATTTCTTTAAATTCTAAAACATTGAAAATACGGAAGGCCTCGAAAAGTAACGCACTTAGTAGTTGTCCCTGCCGTCTGATTTGGTTTCGCTTTGTTCGGATTTGAGTGTTTCTTTTGCTATATTTGTATCTTTGACTTCCTATGTTTCGGTTCTAATGCTACTGATGAGAGATTACTCCTTGAAATGTACATAGAGCATAACTAAATTTTCCATATTTATTTAACTTTGGTAATTTTGTATTTTGAGCTACATAAGTCCTATTAGTTAATAAAACACCAGTACTAAAATAATTTAAATTAACACCAAAATATTCTAACACACTAAAACAATTTACGTATTGGCGCGTACAGCAAACTTGTGTCAACTGACTTCAGGAACTGTTAACGAGTAATTTAAGGTATTTTATACTGAGTTCAGTTCCCACACTACCACACTTCACGGTTTAACACGTTCATTATTTAAAAGTTTAATACTATTAATTAGAAACACGTTAATTATTTGGCAAAGAAATATATATAAAATCTTTGGAAATGAAATATAATAGCAAAATTTTGGAAATGAAATACTGGATTTAAAAAAAAATGTGGAAATGAAATATTAGTCGACAACTCGACATTTTTTTATGCCGGTGTGATAGGATTTTTTTTATCCTCTTAAATATTATTTGCAATTTAGTTGTAAATGTGCACTGTGTAAACCTTTGATACTTTTTTGTTTATTTTTGATTTTTGTTTTTGTTTTGCTTTTTGGGTTTTTTTGTATTTTTTTGCACTTGGCACAAGGAGTACTCTTGTACGATTATCACATTTGCCTTAATTTGGGGTTGTGTTCGGATCCAGCAATATTAGTTTAACCACACCACATGTTTCATGTACCCCTCCTAACTCAACAGTCTATGAAAATGGTTGGTCTTTGTGCTTTCATATTGTTTTTGTAATATTTGTTGTTAAATTTTGGCAGGTCATTTCCTGATTTTTCGTTTACACCTTTTTATTGTTTGGAACAATCTAGAGCTCCTCACAGGGAATGAGATTCTACCCCTGTTGAAGGCATTGTAAATACTTCGAGTTTCTAATATAATTTTTGTCTAGTAAATAACGTTTAGTCTTCTTGACATATTCCACATCTCATCTTTTCATTATTATAACTTTGTTCTTGAGCATCGTCCCTATATTCCCTTTGGCACCATTGTAATCTAGCAACCATAATAACGTAAAAAATTTTTATTCATATTTGCTTTCTCATTTTGTCAAAAGCATATTATACATTTATTGCATGTTGGTGAGGGGAATATGATCTTCTTAGGTGAATAAATCTTCATATTCCCCAAACTGGCATGCAATTAATTGTTTATTATACCGAAAAGGTATCATATATTGTATTTGCAAGTTGAGAATTTAAAGGTATCGACAGGACATGGACAAAATGACTGTATAATGACCGTAATTAGTTCTGGTTTAAATTATTCAGCAGAGAGTCTGTGTTGGTACCGAATACGACAGTATTTTATATGTTATAAAGAAAAGCTTTATGCAAAAGTTTTTTAAGGAACTGGCAAGTCGGAATGGGTAGTGTTTAAATTTACTAGCTTGATTTACCACATTTCCATATATTTTTAAGTGTGATATATCAAATTTTATCAATTTTGTAAACGTTTTAAGTACTTATGGCAACGAAAACCTTGATCTAATTATGTGATGGTACTATAAAGATAATGCTGACTTAAGTCCGAATCATAACTGCATACACGCAGAAATCGGACAAGTTATGACATTCATACACTGAATGAGGGAAAACCTACCACCGGGAATTAGAAATCGTCTCTGTTATCGTATACGTAGTTTTTTATTGGAGTTTTACGCCACTTACAAAAATATTTCAGTCATATCGTGCCGGTTAGTTTTACTGGTGGAGGAAGCCGGAGTACGCGGAGAGAACCACCGAGCTTTGGCAGATAATTACCAAACCTTGTCACCTGTGATGCGAGTTAAATTCAACCCCTTTTTGTATGGTACAAAGTTAGGCGTGAACTCACGCCGTATGGGTGATAAGTTAACGTGATCTGTGGAGGTAAATTTGAATCAACTGTCTAGACCACTCGGGCACCCAGGCCTCCTTTATTTAGTTTTGATATTATCTTAAAAAGCCGAAACTTTTAAATCCAGTAAAAGACAAATATTTTATTAAATTTATCTTTTTAATCAGAAATAGAAGGATCTTTATTCTCCAAAGAAAAAATTTCTGACAAGAAGATTTTTTTTAATTTGATCCAATCAAAAAACATAACTAGCCTTTGCGACCATGCTTGGATTTCTCATCGTATCATAACACAAGTCTAGCCTTTTACAGCTTCTATTATGGTATGGACTCTGGTTCATTGTTGAAGGCCATAATGGGACCTGTAGAAGTTAAAATTCTACGATCACTTGGTGGGTGGCTGTCTCATGGACAATCATGCCCATCTCCTATTTTTATATTGGAATAAGATATGCTAACGATTGTTGTTGCGCTACATGCAAAAACGGAAATCTGATATTTGCACGTGCTTTCCCAAATCAACTTGATATTTTCGATAGTACAGGAACACGTGTAAGAAGTATTCCTGTTGACCAGATTCCATTTGACATAACATCAATATCAGGAAATATTATTGCCGTTACACAAAATGGAGGTACATTTGTTATAGCTGACATTACTAAGAATGAGTTGAGAATAATTAAACGTGTAAAAACCGAAGGACAATGCTCTGGAATATATTGCGAATACAATACACTGGCAGTGTGCATATATCAGATAGAAATTTATCTTTATGATTTAGAAGGAAATTGCTTGAAAAATATTCCGCAAATTTTATGTGATGAACGCTTCTGCAAAGTTGTAATGTCTGATAAGAGGTATACTTGCCTTCTTCAAAGGACAATGTGATTAGGTGTTTTGATTTAGAGGGCAAGGAGGTATGGAAATTAAAAGTTCAACTTAGTCCAAACGGAATAGCAATTGATAAGAAAGGGAATGTATTTGTTGCAGGTAAACTCAATACAGTTATTGTCATCAAAAGTGATGGGAGTGAAACAAAAGAACTTTTATGCTTTAGTCAACCTCGGTTTATTCATTTTGATAGTCAATCGTCGGTTGTTAGTTTGAAATGCAGGAACAACTGCCACATTGTTTGATGTAAAATACTAATACAATTAGCAAAAAACTTATTGGATGATATGATGTGAGTGAAATGATAGTTTGGCTTTGTTGTCAACAAATCATTGTCATAAATTTGATTTATGCTGTAATGTATTTCTCTTAATGGTCTTTGTATTTTTCATCATTATTTGTAAGAGGAATTCGAAAATACCAAAGGGGCAGGCAGAAATGATTAAGTCTGAAGACAGACAAGACCATGTCCAACAAAATTAAACGAAAGACGAACAACGAACACACAACGTACACTGAAAACTAAAGCTGGAGTAACACGAACACTACAAAAACCAGGTTGATTTCAAAATACACATGACTAAAAAATATGTCATTTTTGTTAAAAGTTTCCTCATTCCTCATTTCGTCCCGATCGGACGAAAAACATGATGGTAATGGACCATTGTTGTTTCTAGATCTTTCTAACTTGCAGAAACATTAAAAAATTCTCCTCTGAAACTTCTTTGCAAAATGGAACAATATTTGACAGGATTCATCCGTGCAAGATCCTTTCTAAATTGAAACATTAATAAAATTAATTGGTACTATTGCTCATTTAAAGTTTGTTTTTTTAATTGGCTTATCGTCAGGTGAGCGATATAGGCTCAGCTTGCGTGTCTTTAGTTTGACTGTGTGTTTTGAGTTTATCTCCCCATATATATGCGCAGAAAAGTAGTCGCTATAAAATCCGTATTATAATGATTTCTTTTATTGATTGTCCCATATTTTGCTCACTTCGGTGGTGTAATGGCTGGCGTGCTCGTCCCAAATGTGGAAGATTGTGTTCGATCCCCGGCAGGGTCAAACCAAAGACATCGATTTTTGCTGCTTCTCCGCATTAAGGAGAAAGAGCAAAGACTGTTCGGGCAAGAGTAAGGATAAAGTGTCTAGGAAAAGTGATATGTCTTCCTGTGGAATGTTGCTTTCGTGAGCTAGCACGTTAAAAATCCGGCTCAGAGTTGCAGCCTAGTACAAAGCAGGGTTTATTCATTATCACTCAATAATATGCTCTTAAATTAAAGTGGACTATTGCAAAGGTGAAGACGTCTTGTTTGTTATAGTCTCGTACATTGTCAATTTTCAGATGAACAGCAATATAGGAGGAGAAGTATCCGAAATATCATTAATCTCAAGCTCACTTGGTGAAATAAAAATAATTACCCATCTAGCATTGTTATGTGAAACAGAGTCAGCAATGTAGCGAAAACTGAAAAGAAGGGTTTGAACAAGATTTCTATCTTTGTTCTGCAACAGCCATTAAAGAGTGATTATCAAAACAAAAATAAAAAACAGACTCGATGAGTGATGAAGCAGGCCGGCAAGGGAATTTAGTGTCCATGGGAAATGCCTACTATATGCTGGAAACTCGTCAACAATCTTAAGAATTATGTTGTAAATCAGGAAATCTACCGTTTTGATAGTTTTACAATTTGCCGTTGTGTTTTGCATTTTGAGCAAATCTAAATCACTTGCTCATAAACAAGTTTACCAGTGTCGAATAAATATGGTGAATTTTGGTATGCTTTATGCGCATTTCAAGGAGTAACCTCTCATCAGTAGCATGAGAACCAAAGCAAAGGAATTCCGAGATCCAATCGGATTAAAAGAAATACTCAAATCCATGCAAATTGAAGCAGGAAGCCAAATCTTAAGTGTAATACTGTGCTGGTAAATACCCTCGGGAGACCTCTGATCCACCAGCAGAGGCATCGACTCGGTGGTTTCGAAATACATGTTTGCTATTCTGAATAATTACGGTGAATTTTGATATGCTATATGTACATTTCAGAGAGTGACCTCTCATTAGTAGAGGAAAATATAAATAGCTCGATTGTTAGGAGGTCAAATCTGGAATAACGACAAGTAACTATACAATCTTAACTTATAAATTCTTCAAAATAAGAAAAATAAAAAACTATAAATACTTCAAAATAAGAAAAATAAAAAACTATAAATACTTCAAAATAAGGAAAATAACAAAACTATAAATACTTCAAAATAAGGAAAATAACAAAATTTTAGGAACGATTTTTGATGTGAGGGTTGGTTAAATCATTAAAATCAAAAATTAGGTTAAAACTAATATATAATCTAACATATTAAAGATTTTCGGCAGAAAAATCACTACCAACTTGATGATCAACATTTAAAAAGTTTCAAATATTTAGTAAAAATTCAAAATTTTATTACTTTTAATCTTTTCCTTTAAGCGGACATTAAAAGATGTTGAATTGTTAAGTTATTATTATCTTTTTTAATATTTTCAATTTTAAAGTGTATAGCCACTTGTCCCAGTTCCGGATTTGACCTCGTATTTGTCTGTAATTTTAATTTCTGTTCCCACACTGTGATATTTGTTCTAAGATTCTGCTTAGCGCTTGGCAAAATAGGTCTAGTTCCCAATCACTATATATTGTATTTATATTTTCCAGCTCCGTTCATTTTGAAAAAAATGGGCATTTATTATAAAAATATGATATGTGGCATGACTGTCCATGAAATAGACATCCACCAAATGACAGTCGAATTTAAACTTCTACAGATCCCATTACGGATCTCAACTAAGAACCAGAGTCAATACCATAATGGAGCTGCAAAAGGCCCCGAAATAAAAAATGTGAAAATATTCATAAAACAATCGACCTAATCTATTAAAAATGTTGAACAAATAACAATAAATGACTAATTAAACAACGACCAACACTGTACTACAGGTTTCTAGCTTGGGACATGCACATGAGTATGTGGCGGTGTTAAACCGGTAAGTGAGCGCTCATACCTCCCCCTAACCTGGGACAGTGGTGTGACAAAACACCAATAAAAACACACTGAAAAATCGGATTTGACACATGAGATGGATGCTGAAAACTAAAAACAAATACAATTAAAACTAATACATGATACAACAACAGTTTCGACCTCAAAAGAGTCTCGCTGCTGCTTGCTGCTAGTTCAAAACCCAAAAGCAACCGTTCGGGAAACCTAGTTTTCCTTAAATACGGTTCATATTTTTAAAAGCATTGAATGTTGATACTCTAAAGATTTCGACTCGATTTGTTCTGTACAATTCAATATAATTGAAATTGGATTAGTTAGAAAGTTTTCTTTACTACGATGTCAAAATAAACACGTCCAATTGAATTTAGTGTTTAAATATCTTTAGAAGCCAAAGAAAGCATTGGTTGTGCAAATGCCAATATAAAAATATATAGAAAGGGATCTTTCATTCGTGGTTTAAGTAGAGCATGGATGGTTTTTGTTGCTGTTATAGGAACACAGAGATCTCTGAGTTTAAAATGTTTTTAAAAAATGTTAAAACCATTTGTTTTATGTCGATAATCTCCTTCTAATGTTCGAATCTTCCTCTGATCCCAAGAACTGTATAGACTCTTTGAAGAAATATTTTAGTGACTGGAGAATTTCTGTGAACTTAGATTAAACAAAAATAGTAACATTTACGAACTAAAAGATCGCCAATACAACTTTTATTTTTACTATGGCCCAAAATTAATAGAACGAGTTTATAATTATAAACGTATGATCAGATTTTGATTAGACTATAGGCATTAGTTTTAAATCCAATGGAGTTCAATCAGGTAATCAATTCACTCCGGAATGCACATTTTTGCCCTAAAATCCAAGCTACCATATAGTAGTATCTTATATGTTGACTCTTGGCTTAAATTATACACTCAATGATTTCTCCCATCATTACCTACGGGTAAGAAGTTTGGATTTCTCATTTCAAATCTAACTTGGAATTAATAGACAAGACTCACATGAAAGAACATAAACTATGATTCTTTAGAATAATTTGGGAGTCTTAAAATAAGCAGTTATGTGAGAATTGAGTCTTTCCCTATTATTTTTAGTGGTATATTCTCATGTACAGATAATATTTTTGTTTAATGAAATAAGTGAAATATAAAAATAAGAGATGTGGCAGGATTGTCCATGAGACAGCCAACCACCAAGTGACAGTAGAATTTTAACTTCTACAGGTCCCATTATGGCCTTCAACAA
>JAULBM010056717.1:0-10395 GCA_032357055.1 Geukensia granosissima
ATAATAAAATTCTTTTTATAAGCTATTTTTGAGCTCAGTAATGTGTTTACAGCAATCTATGACTGATTAACAGTTCGAGAAATTGATTTTGAGTCTTAAGACAGCTCCAATATATCAGAATTCGGAAAACGGAAATGATCGACCCGTAATAAATCCAGGATTCCCGTAAGAAATCCGGACCGATTCCCATAAGAAATCATGCGCTCGCAGAACAACGATACCTACGGTGCTCTTAGTAAAACCTTTTATTTACGTAGTTACTAATTTGCACCGTGAATTTTTCCTGGCTTGATACTTACGTAACAAGTTTCTGTCAGCTTGTGTTCTTGCTATTGTTTTGTTGTCTTTATCCATCAGTGTTACTATAATTCTTACTCGATTCACCCCATTTCGAAGGGATGTTACGCCAATATCTGCTGTTGATCCTGGTCTTATGCGCTGTGGGACAGTCGCTATGTATGTGCTAAGAATAATGATTATAATAACTTTACCATGCAAATTCAAGACAAGTAAGATAACAATCTTACATTGAGTAGTTCAAAACTAGTTTTTATTTTTACAGGCAGCCCTTATTCTTAAAGTAAAGGAACCTGGATTGATCGAAAAAAGATAATTAAAGTCATAATGAAAACAGAACAGTACTATTACAGCCAGTGTACAACATTTTTGGTTGTAAAAGGAGGAAATATTTTTAAAAATATTTTGGACCCACAAAAACACAAAAAACTTGAAAAATGTAAACATCAAACGGTCCCAACACGGCTTCTCAAAGGTTAGAATATCACTCTTTGTAAACGTATTAAAATCATTCTAAACAATTCATACGCGTACAATTTAAGTAATATTTCAGAACCTCAGTGTTAAAAAAACTCACCAAATCTAACAAAGCAATGATAAAAAAATTACAAACCAACACAACCAGGACTAACAACAGGCGCTAAGAATATAAGTCTTGGTAAAACATAATATACTACCAAACCTCCATCAATCATTGTGGACAAAGGCATTTAAAAGGTAAAATAAAATATATCAAATACACATAAAAGACGTGAAATTTCCAGCTTATCCACAGAAATATATCAACAAAATAATTATTATCATCAATACTCATAGAAAGGAGACAACTTTTGTTTACGTTTTATCTTTTAGTTTGTTTCAAATGTATCTTGGCTCTTTGGACTATGCACTTTTGATTTCTCACACGAGTATTCTACACTGGACTAACAATATTCACAGTAAGAGGAAGCATGCTCATCTAAATAAAGGATGTGGAATGAATGCCGGATAGATATCAATTAATTTTTGTCTTAAATTTACATTCCGTCGGTTCATGCATTTCTCTGTTGACAAATAACATTGATTCAGTTAACATTTTGTTAATGGAATACAATGTGTATTGTAAATCGTTGAAATAACAATGAAAATGCTAAAAAATACAAATAAGTAGATTTTTTTTGAATAATATTAATTGACAGGGCTTGTAGATAAAGTTTCAATTTATGATGGATATATATATTCTTTCTTTCTTGTTTTAACAGCCAATTTAACAAATATACATAGAGTATATTTTGTATTCGAAAGGTCCTGATTCATAATTATCTTCATAAGCTCATGATAAATAATAGTACAAAATATCTAACAACTACATATTTGAAAGACCTGGTGGTAGAGGTACCCATACTGTTGTTAAATTCGCGTAAAGTTTCCTACATTTAGTGGTCAAATAAGAAACCGTTTTCAATTATCAAAAACGTTGAAAAATTAGTCAACTTAATAAATAAACTCCAGATATACGTGTACTTCTGTTTCATAAAAATTTATATACTACGTGGCATAAATATTCCAATGTAAAAACTGCATCGGTAAAAACGGATGGCATTTCACCATCAAAGTAGCAATTTGTAACTTGAAACGTTATTGACATCGACCATCAGCTCGTAAACGCCACTACTAGGAATCAAACCATGTTCGCCTGCTTTATTGTAAGCGGTCTAACTCACTGAGGTAAAGTGTAAACTCCCCAGCTGATTAAGTCTGGCTTTATATTTACCAAAAGGAATTCGAAGATGCCAAAGGGGCAGACAGAAATGATTAATTTGGAAGACAGACAAGACCGTGGCCAACAAAATGAAACGAAAAACAAATATTGAATACAGAAAACTAAAGCCGGATTAACACAAACCCTACAAATCAAGGGTAAGTTCAGGTTCTCTGGAAAATATCACATTCCACTTCCCCCAATTTTTAAAGTCATCATACTAATGACTCTAACCATTACAAAGCCCTAGTTAGCGGCTTTTCCGATGTGCTCCAAATGTAGCAGGAGAATGTTATTGACATCACATAATCGCGACCGCAACTACTGGTAATCGAATCCGGATCGCCCGAAAAAGGCTGGCAATATACCTTCCAAGGAAAGCAATATCATCACAAATTTCTTTGTTGGTGATAATCTGGGTAAAGAACAATCAACCAACACCGTCTTCAACCCAGTCGTGATGATTGAAAAAAATATTCGAAGATACGAAAGGGGGAAGGCGGAGAACAGATAAAACCAAGGCCAAAAACAGAAAGGTAAACAAACAACAGAACTCAAAACATCATACAGAAGACCCAAAGCATAAGCATAAGCAAAAACTATGATAATGAGTTGGTCTACAAATGTTCATATTCGGCCCTGAAAACCTTTAAAGTATTTTTTAACAAAGAGATGTTGAAGTTTTACTGTACAAAATTTTATGTCGCATGCCCCGACAATTAGATTTTTTTTATATTTTTGTGATTTTGTTTGCTAAAACTGTTTACCTTATCTTAATAAAACTCTTTTTTGTCCAGGGATGTGGCCATGTTTTCCCAATCAGGCATAAAATAGGTCATTTTCGGGAAAGTCAATATTTTAATGAAGTTTTGGAACAAAAAATCACAGTTTAAGTGAGTATTTTGTCGGAAAATATAGATATTATCCCTCACATTTGAACTTTTTAAAAGGTAAAAAAACAAGTTTTGATTTTATATGGTTATCTCAAATTTTAACGGCATTCGTTGACCTTCCCTTTCCCTGATAAATCCGTGTCATTTTTTAATTTCTCAGTTAAGGAAGGGTAAAGAAAAAAACAAAGAAATGGACAATGAAATCACGACAAAAATTACTATAAATTTCCTTACAAAATCAATTAATAGTTATCTAAATTATTTATGATCAGTGAACAATTCATATTTTCTTAATAAAATAATTTTTTAAATTGTAAGAATAGTAGAATACAAATCAGCATTAAGGAGGTTCGCTCCTCGTAATTATGACACTGTTTGCGCAGCGTAAATGCGGATTATTAACGTCATCGGCAAAATTCGGTCAAACATAAGGTTAATCATAAAAAACAGAAAAAGTGCTAAAAATGTTAATGGAAAGTAAAATTATGTTCATAAAATGTTTTATTTTATTATTATTCTATGTATTTGAAAGAAAATTTTACTTAAAACAGATTTCCAGCTACTTCCTGTGCGAACGTAAACAATGATGTCGTCTGGCTGGTTTCAGGATTTTGCTTATTGACATACGGATTTTATTATATATTTTTAACTTTATACACATTTTACTCCTTTTACACTTTTTGAAAATGAAGTTTATGATATTTTTATAACCATGGTTTTTCAATGCAATAAGCGACTTAGAAAATCTCAGGCAGTTTCACGTTCACAAAAGGTACGATGGGCTAAAACACAGTGGCTAAATATGTTATCGAGGAGGAACATTCATATGCTTTTACACAGAAATCGAGACCCGATTTGTCCAATATCACGAACGAGGAGATAATAGATTCTAACGACCAAAATATGACCCCTGATTTAAATGCATGGAGGAATGGACGCAGAGAAGTCGAACTGGGTGTTCTGGTCGATGCTTTATCCAGCTGCCAGAGGTGTGGACTACCTTTGTCATTATACAATTGTGTTGGTATCAATACTTATGGGTTAGCTGCAACTTTAAGAATTTTATGTGTAAACACGTCCTACCTATTTAATAATGTTGTTCCAACTGGGAAAAAGAATGGTCATGAATGGGATGTGAACAAAAAGTTAGCAGCAGGTAAACATATTTTTTTGTACAAGTATAAAAAATAGGTTTAGGCATTTACAAATATATATAAAAGCTGAATTCTGTCATTTTGTACTTAAGCTGCAGTGTGGTGAGATTAAAGGTACCTTGTACATGTACATGTTTCTAGCCACACATTTTTTAACAATGAAGAAATGAAGTTGATCAGTAAAGGGGGAGGGAAAATAAAACCTGTATAACCCGAACACATCTCTAAACCAAACAAATTTTTCACGAAAGGGGTTCGGTTTAGACTGATTTCACTGTAATTAATTTCTTTTATAAAATCGCCCTCAGCATTAATACTTTGTATTTATTCTCAGTTCATATTGTTCTTACATTTTACTTCATTCCAAGTTTCATTATAAAACAGAATACATGTAATTCGAAATGATAAACATTTTTAGTCATGGTAAATATTCAGCACTTTTAGTGGCAAATTAACAATAACAGTAGATGCTTTTCTTTTTCAGCGGCTATACATACTGGCCTTGGAGTTTTCTGTCAACCTTAAATATACCCCCTGTCAGCCATAAAATGCTTGATAACAGACATGCATTACTTACATAGAAAATCTCTAAATTCTCAGTTTCTCTCTTATCTATTCTGGGGGTGCCTCATCATTACAAATTTATGTTGTCAAATTCATAAAGTGCCATTTAAATAGTAATCCTAGTGAACGTGCAATTATTTCTGAGAGTAATACGGTATCAAATAATTATGCCCCTACTGCTAGGCTGTTGAGGGCATTAAGTGTTACCCTCATATGTGTGTAGGTTACGTACATGTATGTGCATGTACGTCCATACGTAAGTCAGGAAAACGGTTTCCTGTCAAAAAAGGTCAGCTTAAAAACATTGATGAAATGAATTAAAACTTGGTTGTGATGTGGAGTACCAATACTTACAGACGATAAAGTCCGAATTTTGAGTGTTTCATTTCTGTAATTCCAGAGTTATGCCCTTGAAATAGTATTTGTCAGATCTTTTTAGCCGATTGTTAAGTCAGCAGTATTATATTATGATTATGTAATTTATATAATATTTGTAGATCATCAGGAAATGAGGACATAACTGTAACAGTTGATGGTGGGTGGCAAAAACGAGGCAGTGGTAGATCGTATGATAGTCTAACAGGTAAAAGTCTAGCCAAAACAGATTTAACTTAAAACATTTGAAATACACAACTCAGCTGACCAAGACTGATAAAACTTTATCAGGCATCAGTCTTGGTCGGGTGAGTTGTGTTATTCATATGTGATAAAGCCAGAAATAGTCCTTTGACCAAGGCTGATATGTCATTATCAGTCTGGGCTAATATATCTCAGGATGATATTATAGTCACCGGGTGATAACCAGACTGATATGGAAAATTTTGTGTATAATTATCTATTTACCGGTATTATAGAAAATAAAGCCAATATTTTACCATATGTTAACATGACAATAATATGGAAAACTTCATATATTTTCCCTAAGATTCCACAAATTACTTCTGGTTCATATCAACTGCTTATTTCAACTGGTTAATATCCCACGTTACATTCCCAACAACTCTTAATTGAAAATTGTACAGGGTAAATAATTTTCATTATACATCTAATGGTGATCGAAGTATTATATGATGAAAATATTATAACATGTCACTTGTCAAATCAAATCCATCATTTTACCCTTGGTCCACATCAGCCCTAGAGCAAAAGCTTTCGAGGCTGATCATACTATCTCGGGCTGATAATAGATATGATATGAAAAATGCAATGTTATAATCTATAATTATTTCATGGCTTACCCTGTATCATACCCCTAATTTTTTTTTCAATTTTATGAAAAAAATTGGGGGGGGGGCAGAATTTCCACCAAATTTTTTTATAGAAAGAGGGGAAAAATTGGGGGATTTTTTTTGTTGGAAAAAGGGGAAGGGGAAAATAGTTTGCACTTTAATAACCTATATCAGCACTCAGTACAATGATAGATATATTGTTATGAAATTTTGATTCTGTTTTTTAGGTCACTGCTCTATGATAGGCACTAAAACAGGGAAAATCCTCGACTACAACATAAGATCCAGAACTTGCAGAATATGTGCTACAGCAAAAAGGCTTGGGAAAATTCCGAAAGTGCACAAATGTAGAAAGAACTACAGTGGAAGTTCTAAGTCAATGGAATCTGACATGGTTGTTGAGATGGTGCAAAATGCCAAACCCACAGGCACAAAAATAGTAGCAATTGTTGGAGATGAGGATGCTAACACAATTGCTAGACTTAGAAAAAATGCTGATCAAAGCATAACAAAGCTTTCAGACAGCAACCACATAAAAAACCCTAGGGAACAGCCTTTATGCACTTAAAAATAAACATCCCCATCTGTCAATTAAAATAATTAATTATTTAATGAAATGTTTTAATTTCCTTGTTGCCCAGTAAAGAGGAAAACCAGATAAAATAGCTCATAATTTACAAGCTTTATCAAAACACCCTTTTGGAGATCTAAGCAGCTGTACAGTTAGTTGGTGCAAACATCTTGAAGATTCTGGTATGAAGTTCCATTCATTACCATATGGAAAACCACTGAAAGACAAGCTACTGCATGAGTCTTGAA
Organism: Geukensia granosissima; assembly: GCA_032357055.1. Lineage (NCBI taxonomy): Eukaryota > Metazoa > Mollusca > Bivalvia > Mytilida > Mytilidae > Geukensia > Geukensia granosissima. The sequence continues at coordinate 6,698 of JAULBM010056717.1, forward strand.
GACGATTGTTCAGTAATTACATAGGCCAGTCTGTCAAACTTTCCCAGCTTGAAAGTACTCAATGGAATGAGAGCTTTGATAATACAGTTGCGTCTAAAGCACCAAAAACGAAACATTTTGTTGGTTCTGGTAGTTTGAGTTTTAGGATTGCTGCAAGTGTGGCTCAGAAAAATAAAGGCCAATCATACCTAGTCGATGTAAGAAGAATTTAAAATCAGTTCTCATTACAATTATTTTAGTCTCCCAAACAATGATAAAATAATTTAAGGATGATATACCCCTTTTAGCGTTCAAGGATAAACCTATGGAAATTTTATAGAAAAACCACAGGCTTTATTATTCCTGACTGGTTTCGTGGATATCTTAATGAAAGGCACTTTCACATCAAGTCAAAGGTCAGGGTAATTGCCCAGTGTTCTCCCTATTCATGAGAAAAAATACTTAAAACACAGTTTATAATGGTCATCTTCAAGATAAACACATCAAACATTATCTTCATTGTGAATTAAGGCACCATTGACATTGCATTATTATTTGGGAGACTGTTTTATAATTTATCCAAATTATTTTTCTTTGTTAAGATTTGTCAAAGGAAAAATGTTTGTCTGAAATTGCCTTCATATTAAAATCAAATGTCATATCAAATCACAAAGATGTCTTGTAAATTGTAATTTATGAGTGTAAAACTAGTTTCTATTGCAAATTGAATAAGAAGACACTTTATTGCATCCTGCTTTCCACAGAAAAAAAATATCAATACTTCTATATGCACGTGGTAGTGTAAAGTAAATACTAACACAACAAACATATTCTTTCCTTTGACATATTATTTTTGTCACTTATTTGATTATCTATCGTTGCTGTTCCATTAAATGATATCAGATGTCAATTACAGGTGACCTTGTAATAGGGGATTTTAATATGGATTCCTCTTTTCGCTTTACAAATAACGCAATGCTTTAATTATAATGAAATGACACAATAAACAAGCTTTAATCCAAATCCTGATTTCATTTATTAAGCCTTATCAATGCCGAAGTTGAAATGATTCTTAATGATCAATTATAGTTCATGTGTACTTGATAACATTGACCGGAACAAGCCTCATTCAGTTTCTTATTCACTTTGTATGTAACATATATTGCAGAATTTATAAGAAAAACAAAACAACATTATAGTTGGATCAGTTTAGTATTAATAACAGTAATTAGAATGTTGTACAAGTTTATTCAAGCAAACCCGATTTAATTGATGTTCTAAGTAAATTTTACTTACATGCCTTGGTATTTTAATTTTATCATATTTTGGAAATACATGTATAACGATAAATTTTAGCACGTGATAAGGTTTGTCAGTTACCTGCCCAAGGGTACTCCGGCTTCCTCCACCAGTAAAACTGACCGCCGCGATATGACTGAAATATTGTTGAAAGTGGCGTTAAACCCCAATCAAACAAACAAACAAAAACAATTTTAGGTAACCAAAGAATCATAAGGTCATTTTATGTATTTATGAAAAAATAATATATACATGTAATATATTGCAGGTAAACAGGACTGCAGGACTATCCCCAGGTACATACACTACAAAGGTAACAGCCTTGAGAGATGCACAAAATAAAAGGAGAAAGGCTTTGTCAATAACAAAGAAGGTGAAACTAAGGAGATTGCAGAGCGGTAACTACAAGTAGAAAAATAGTCAAAGAGACAAATAATTCAGTACTGATATTAATTGTCATAAATACTAAAAAATTGTTTTGAAAAAGACATTTATACTGTATGGGGGTGACGATAGGATCTTAAGATAGGGAGTCGGGGTTTTAATCCTCTTTTTATGTTGATGATGATGACGGAGAAAAAAGGAAAGCCTTTAGATTTGCTTTCAAATGCACTTGAAAAGAGTATCAATGTCCTGGGAAACAGCATGCGATGGACCTAGAAGGATGAGATATGTGCAATTTAATTACCCTGATAATGCTTAATACCAAATATCAAATCAATCAAACATACACAAACTGACAAATCTTTTATGAAATCTTACAGTGTCTTATTGATTTTCTTGCCTTTCTTGAAGGATCAAATAATAATGTGTTGATAGGCCAAAATATTCAAACCTTTGATAGTATGTTATTGTATACTGCATTAGAGAATTTTAATTTATTAGACAAAGGACGAGGGTCGTTAAGGCCTATTTTTGGCCCAAGAATTTGTGTAAAAAATAAAATTGGCTTATATCTATTATTTTACATTTTTTGTATTGAATAATGCCTATAAAAAGAAAATCCAACAGAATTTTTAGTTTAATTAGTTCTACAATGGTCACATGACACATAGAAAATGCTTTAAAATCGAAAATACTCAGAAATTAATTAATTTGATGCAATATTTGGTAATATTTTGTCAATTTTAATATAGGTCGCACAAAAACATCACAACCAAACTTTGCACAAGTAAAGATCTGTCAAGTACAAATGTTTTGTTAAAATATCTTCGTGATGTTTTTGTGCGATCATATCTGTTTTGAACAAAACACCTCTAAAAATTGAGTATTTTTACCGAAAATGTTAAATTCTTGTCAAAATAGTCAAATTTACCATTTCATTTTTTCAATATGACGAAAAGTATACAAGAAAAAGTATTGAAATATTAAAGGACGATTATTAAACAGCATTTTTACAACAACTTGTTATTGTGTCACAAAATCTAAAATTTGGGTCAAATATGGGGCTTAACGTAACTACTCCTTTCGGAAAAATCTTCAAAAAATAAAACTATATATGGTACCCCAAAGATACATAAATAGTTTGTAAATTCAGTCCTCAATCGGCTCCCTTTTTTCTCTTTAAAACCTCACCATTGCCGAGATGGAAGCCAACGAACCAATTAACTATAACCACGAGATATTTCCAGAGTCATCATAAAACGCATTATGAAATTCTGAGATAAAAGCCAAGCCAAATGACGACATTAAATATGGATAACATAACTTTCTTTATTATAAACCGCTTTAAACTGTAAATCTTAATTTACAGTTTATATAGTTGGAAATCTGAGACAATTCAACACTTGATTGAAGAAAAAAGTTCAAACAATTTAACTATTTCATTGATAAGTTAGGTGGCTGAGCAAAAATGTTTTTTTAAGAAACTGTTGTACTAATATAGATTAATTTGTTTATTTACATATCATTATAATTTTGCTTTTGCTCTTGGGTGTTGTTTAACCCTAAGATAAAGGATTATAACTATAGCACAGCAAAATCTTTATGAATTTTCATAAAACTTGCTCGGAAGCTTCCGAATGTTGAAAATGTATTACCTAGTATAAAAAAATCTATATATTATTAGGTAGATGGACTTTTCTTTGATTGCCATAAGGTTAAAATTTACGAACGCCATGGTTTTTGATCAATTTGCCCTGAAGTTTTTTTTTTATCCAAAGAATTTTTCATCCGTAGTTAAATTTTGAAAAATTGATATTTTTACATTGAGTTGTACTTGCTTTATTTCTGGCCTTGAAGTGTTTTTCGTGATGTCCAGACGGTTAACCCCGCCACATATTAACGTGCCTGTCACAATTTGTATTTCGTGGCCTTTTACAGCTTCCGTTATGGTATGGACTATGGTTTATTGTTGAAGGCCATAATGGGACCTGTAGAAGTTAAAATTCTACTGTCACTTGGTGGGTGGCTGTCTCATG
>JAULBM010056728.1:0-10395 GCA_032357055.1 Geukensia granosissima
GGGGAGGGTTGAGTACTCAAACATGTTTAATCCTGCAACATACATTTAGTGCATGACCCAAGCAAAGAACCTGTTATCCAGTAGATCTTGTTGTTTTTACGGTTAAGGACTATGTACAGTAAGAGCCTTATTTGGCCCCCAAATATGAATTTAGTCAGATCAACATAAAATTTATTGTAAACCACTGTCAAATTGTAGTCTTATCAAGGCATAAAATCATTTAAGGACCTCAAAGTGAGAGAAAATTGTATATTCTGAGAAAAACAACAATTTATCGACAATTTTACAGTCAATTTATAACTAGAAAGTATAGAGCGCATGCGTGTGCCAATCAAATTTTTTTACCAAAAGTTGTTTATTGTCAAGACATGTAAAAATTTCAATTAAAAAAATTGGCACTCACATGCGCTCGATGTTTCCCACACCAAAAACCGCCTAAAATAAAGCAAAAATGTAACAAATATAAGAAAATAGTACAATTAGCTCAACTTTGTGACATCATAGTCCTTTATGTTCAGCTTTACTGTTTTGCATTGTTAACTTATTTGTCTAATAGTTGTTATATTTGAATATCATCACATTTTACACTTTGCCATAAGGTGTGGACATGTATCCATTATTGAAGGCCTTAATTAGGGCATCCTATAGAAGTTTGAGATTTACATCTTATGGATGGCTGTCTCATGGACAATCATACCTACAACTAAGATAAGCAATATAATTGCCCATAGTTTTCAATTGTTGACACTGGTCCTGGAAACACTATACATATCCTATGTATCTCTCCTTGCATTTTAGTTGAAGAAGAGACAACAGAACTGCAATTTAAGTGGATGATATGCAGAAAAAGAATATTAAATCAATACTGTTAATCTCTGTGTGATTAATTTCCATTACACTGATTGCAATGAAACACATAAAAGAAACAGGATAACTCTAACAGATATTACCTACTGGTTAACTATATTGGTGTTAAAATTAAACAGATTAAATATCGATTTCAGAAATTGTTATGTAACAAAAGTCAATAGAATGTAGTATCACATTCACTGAGTAAACAGTTCAAGAGGTGCTGTTCATCTCAAATAAAGAAATTCACAGTCTCATTTTCCATAGAACGGGGGTATAGGGTTCAGTGCTTTTGGATTGTTAAATTGTATTGTTTAGTCAAGTCTGGTGGATTGTGATTTCTATATATCTTAATTGGCCCACGTTTAGTGCTTTGAGGAAGGTGTATAGCACTATTTGATCTAAGGTTTTGCGCTTTGAGAGGTGTTAATGGTAATTTTTTTATCTTGGGTTTGGTGCTTTGTGGTGGTTCTATGGTACTATTGATCTAAGATTTGGTGCTTTGAGGTGGGATTATTCTTCTTTCTCTTCTGAGCTTTACAGCTCTGAGGTGGTTGGGTAAAGAACAGGTTAATGGTTCCATGCTTCCAGGTTGGTGTGTGGAACTTTATAGTATGTGGTTTGGTACTTGACATTGGGTGTATAGTATTTCCTGGTGGAGAGTTTGGTGCTTTGTGGTTGGTGTGTCTGGTACTTTTTGGTCTAGAGATTGGCACTTTGGACTATGATGAAAAGAGAAAGTTGGGTCCAAAAAAATATTAGTTTAACCTGGCTGCATGTCTGTACAAAGTCAAAACCTGTGGATTTTGGTTTAATTGGGAGTTGTTTTTATAACTTTGTTGTCATCAAATTGAGTATCAACATTAAAGCAGTGGGCAAATCACTATATTATGAGATTTTTTTGTGAGACTTAGAGCTCATCACAAGGAATGGTATATCATTGTTGTTGAAGGTCTTGTGGAGACCTCTATATTGTCTTTTTTGTTTGTTGTTTGTTTGATTGAGGTTTAACACCACTTTCAACAATATATAAGTCATAACGTGGTCAGCGGAGTGCCCAGAGAGAACCACCAAACTTGGGCAGGTAACTGACAAACCTTATCACATGCGATGCGAGTTAAATGCAAACCTTTTTGTATGGTATAAAGTCGGCTGCGAACTCACGCCACATAGGTGATAGGTTACAGTGAAATGTACAGGTAAGTTTAAATCAACTACCTAGACCTGTCAGCCAATCAGGTTCCCAAGTCTTTTTTGTAGATGTGGTGTAGTCTATTTGACATTAAACTATCTCCTCCCTTTTTTATATGTGTTCCAATAATAAGGAAAGTTCTTCATAGTAAACAAATGAAAAACTTTTTCCTTTGTAGCCTTATTAAGGATGTAAGCTCCCAATTGTCAGCCTCCGAACACATCTGGTTTTATCCATTTTACAACATTAGAAATGTATGCCCAGTGATCTCCAAAATGCCAGAATGTAATTCTTTTTATATAAATCTTCAGTGTTCTTGAAAATCGACGGACCTGTCAGTCCTGACTGAGAAAAATGACCACGGACCGACAGATGACGGCATATCGTCAGTCCCATTGTCCGTTAAAAAGTTTGTGGCGGTACATTTGTATTTTGTAGTATTTTTCAGTTATTAGATTAATTTTATACTGGGTTACGAAAAATAGTTCCGTTGTCCATTTAATGTCCGTATTATTAGTTTTTGCTGAACCAGTCGAAATAAAAATATCGGTGCCCAACAAAGTCACATGGCCTGGGACTGATAAGTTTTTAGTGGGACTGACAAATTTTTTCTTCTATCAGTCCTGATGTCTGACATAAAAAATTTCAAGAACTCTGTCGTATGCATGGAAAGGAGCGATTTGACTTTGACAAATTAACTATACTTTCCCATTTAAAATGAAGAAAAAAGTGCCTTTATTGGTTATACTGCTTTTATGTGAAACTGTAAATATTGTGTTATTCTTTTTATAAAATTGACTTTATCCTGCTCGAAATCCTACTTCCACCTATCCGTGGTGAGCAGGGGTACGTTATATTACCTAGCGAACGGAAGAGGTTAAAAGTAATTACAAAAAATTGTAGTATTTACCTGTTACAGTATTTAAAATTGGCGCAAATGAAATACCTGTATTATTTTTGTGGCGCTGTTGGCGCAAAGGAAGGCTTTTTTAGGTGCAAATGAAATGGTAATTGGAAAAATGAAATCGTCGTGCAATACTGATCATTTGAATATTAGACATCTATTTTATACCTCATTACAACGTTTAATGAAAACTGATAATTTTAATCATGATAAAATATTACTGTATGATATCTTTTAAGTTCATCAGTGAGTGTATTCAGTGTTGTTTTATTAAAATTCTCAAGTAACATAATTCCTTATTCGAAAAAAGCTGGCAAAATCCTATCAAAACATGTACAACCAATGTGTTTGTCTTATTTTTATAAAATTGATTCCTATCACCTGCATATCATACAAAGGTTTATTACATATATGCGACAGTCAAATTTAACTGCATGTAATGTGCTTTTCTGAATATTCGTTCATAAATCACGCAATATGACCAAAAACTTGGATAATAGGTCAAACTTTATGTTTCCCCGATTTCTTTATGTTTCCCCGATTACTTTATGTTTACCCGATTACATTTTGTTTACCCGATTATTTTATGTTTCTCCGATTACTTTATGTTTACCAGATTACTTTTTGTTTAACCGATTACTTTATGTTTTCCCGATTACTTTATGTTTCCCCGATTACTTTATGTTTACCCGATTACTTGAGCTGAAAGGTGTTTGTTTCAGAAAAGTAATAATTGCGGTCAAACTTAATGAACCTTAGGGACTCACCAAATTGACCATATGGTCAAATGGAGTCAACAATCTACTTTCTATTAATTTTTTATATTCTGCTTTTTGGAACGAACTAATTTTTAGACTTGATTCCCCTTTTGAAATTAATTTTCATTTACTTCTCTTTGGTATCAGGTAATTTAAATTCTGATTAAAATATGGATATACTCTTTTAAAGTTAAATAAATATGGAAAATTTAGTATGCTGTATGTACATTGTCTTCCTTTCCGTATTATGAATTAAACGTAAAATTAGATATTACATTTTAACGGTAACAAGTAAATCACACCAAAATACAGTGAGAATGGAATACTTAAAATTACGTTTTATACGGTTCGCACATGTTTTGTCCTGGAAAATGTCAAATACCTACAGTCACTTATACTTCGAGTGTCATAAATTTCTCTTATGATAACTTGTGTACTATATCGATACATTTTTCCGTTGCATACATTTTCCAAGAATTTGGTGGACGTTTCCGGGGATTTTTTAACCCTTTACCGAGAATTTTTTTCCGTTTTCCAAAAATTTTCCATTAGCCCTTTTCCGAGAAAAAAACACCTAATCAGATTCACATTCACTGTTCTGCAGAGGATAAATTCTCGGAAATGTCTAAATCAATTTCTTTTCTCTTATAAATATAGCACCTTTTCACTGTATAAGCGATACATATTCTTGCATATTAAAGATTAGCTAGTTGGAATATTGCTTTATTATTATGTATATCTTAAACTGTACTTTTGATCATTAGTTTAAGGCATTATGGCTCAACTTATATACTGCTCAAACTGAAACGTTTTGCAACACTTGTTAATTCTACAATTCTGCAAATAATTAAATTTGATTAAAGCTTCCTTAGAAAATCTGACGATCTCTACTTAAAACCATTGTTAAGGGTGGTACAGGGGGTCCTGCGCACGGACATACGAGAAATAAAATGTCATTTCACGAGGAATGAACAATAAACATATGGCTTGCACGTTTCCATTTAAATCAAGGCACGCGAAACACGACATGTACATGTAACGACCCTCTAGCATGACAAAATGTGAAACAAAATCGGTGAAACTTTGCACGAAAATAACCATGTACCAACCTTGTTGTTAGTGTCTCTTTTTGGAACAACTCATGGAATCACATGATTAAAGTTAACGTCAGATTTGACGTCAAACAATTAAGTTTTTCACAAAACCGATTAAAAATCAGACGATTTTAAAAAAAAATACAGAAAACATTACAGGGGCTCTCGAGTAGGGTAATTTGTTGGACACTAAATCCTTTGAAGAGTAAAGTTTTGCAAGCCGTTGGCGAAAGAGGCGTCAGAAGGGGAAGTGTCAAGACACCCCCTTTTTATCGACGAAGGTAATATCTGAACTTGCATGCCAGCAACAGATTAAAATGTCTTATTTGATGCTTTGCTTGACCACTGAAGCATTTTATAATGTGTAAGATGCCACAATCCTCTTACTTGTGAAGAAAAACAAAAGCTTAGTTCTTGTACTTGTAAACGGTTTCCTACCCAAGCCCACTTTGCCAGGCTGAGACTAGAGAACAATTGCTTCTTTCAAGGGACACAGCGTCTTTTACTGTTTGGAATCAATTCTGTTGTTTCTTGCAAACAAGGCAAAAGAATAGAGACAATATCGAAAATATATCCCCCTTTCTTCCTATTGCAGAATTTTTAGAAAATCACGTCACATGGCGTCATCATAAATCAATGTTGAACAAGTATTGAAAAAATTTAAGGTTCCACTAAAGTCAAAATCTGGGACAACAATAGGCTGAAGAAAAATGTCAATATTTTCATAATTTAAGAGTTAAGTGTGAAACTGGATACAAACATATTACTTTTACATTTTTTCTTGTCAACTAAATAGATCTTTAAATGAAGTTATACTGAACACATTTACTTGTATGGTGGCGCGAAAAATCAATAGAGCTTGAATATGCATTGGTTTTAATAAAATTAGTATAAATCAATTCTATGATATCTACTGCAGGGCAAGCTTGATATAGTTTGTTCTAAAATTCATTAATGTTGGAATATTTTAATATTTTAGTGTGTTTCATTTAGGGTGCGCTCGAATACCACCAAAGATTTTATGCATTTTCTTCTGTTTATTGATGTATTTTTAAAAATCATTCCTAGCTTGGCCTGCATATGAGGTCAGACTAATAAATCAGGCAATTTTTATGAAATACAATGTCTTTTTCATTGGACTAAATTTTTTGGAATATTCTCAAGACACAATCCAAACTACTGCATCAATAATTTCATTTCAAAATTATTTGTGACAAAACAGAATTATCAGGCAATGTTCACCAGAAAGGGAAGCTTATAATTTTTGTTTTTTTTTCAATAATTCATTGAAAATAATAAATATAATATGCATTTTCTAAAGATCAGACAGTGTCCTATCTTTTGACTTTACTTAATTCACGCATATTGTATTGTTGCACACCACTATGTTTTCCTTGATAGGTTTGTTTTATCTAGTTAATTCTTAGTTTAAGGAAATAAACGATAATGTCAGGTGTTGCTAAACTTTTTTGAGTAGTGGATTTGAATTAATATATCTTTTTTTATAGTTAATCTTTAAATTGATTTTACTTATCATTCAGACATTTATTTATTTATCTGTTTTGTGGACAATTAGTTACATCAGAGACATAATATTGTATTATATGTCTCTGGTTACATGCTCTTCTTTGTTCTTTTATGTTTTAATCCTAACCAGGTTTCTTTTTAATGACTTCTTTATTCAAAATTGTATTGAATCCTAATAACGTTTTTTCAAGTGAATTCTTTCACCGATCTGAGAATTCTGTCATGTCTTGTTTAATTGTTTCTTTGTTATAGTTTTTTTATACATTCTTAGACAAGACAAGACAATTCTTTATTAAAGTCTCACCTCTTCTATAAAAATTTACAGCTAGATTATTTACATAAATTATTAAAACAAGAGCCACTATAAAAAGAGATATGAGAGACTATAGGATAATATATCATAAAACAAATATGATTCAACCTTTAAAATATAAAAAAAAGATACTCTAAGATAAAACACACTATCCATTCCATTACATACACTTTATAGTGTTCCAATGCTATAAAAAAATCAATATTCAAAAACAAATAATAATTTCACTAATAATATAAAATACACTTTCTTGATTTTAAAATCTCAAAGCAGATTTTGGCTGTAAATTAACATACTTCACTATTACTAAAAAGAAAAATAAATTTTTCGTCATCTGATAGTGAATTAAAATTTTCAAAAATTACACTTGCATATTTATACAGTTCAAGGCACAAATTTGCATATATATCGGACAAGTCAATAAAACGTGTTTTTCATCTTCTACTGCATTCAGACAAAACATACGCTACTATCAACAGCCAAATTCTCATATCTTCCTGTTTCAATTTTTATCGGTGCTACACCACAACGAAACTTTGCAAAAACTTCTATACTGAGTGGGCATATTTATTGTAATATTATTAATTTTCTACATTAAATTCTGTTTTAAACAGCTTATAAGTACGAAGTTTACTATTTTCATCACCAGCAAGTTTATTAAACCATTCGACTTTAAATATGTGAATTAAACAACATTTAATATCTTTTATAACATTTTTTGACAACGATATATTTTAATCACAATATTGATCCATATTAATATTTTTAAATTTACTCATAATTCTAAAACACCAATTCTTATGTCGATTACTACTAGAACTATGAGCCCATTTAAAAATACGCTTATTTAAGGCCTAAATTAAAATATTGTTTGTTTGCTGTCCACCTAACTACCCATCCAAATTGCCCTACCCAAAAAATTTTATTTACTTTCTGAAAATAATTTTTATTTTATTTTACTTTTTGTTGTTTTATTACTATTGTTACCCCTTATTTGGTAATTATCATGCACTTGGAATGTCATTAAAAAATAAAATTTTATTCCTACCTACCGACCAACATTTTATTGTCATGAGTATGGGGACAGCAAACAAAGATATTATTATGCTTGGCCTAAGCGATTATCATTCATCTTTGAAAATCTTGACCGTAGTCTAAAAACAGATACCCATTGCTTTATATTACAAGGAACCCAACCCATATCTCCATATAAAGCTAAATTGGGTGTGTATTTACCTACTCCCTGCATAAAGAATCTCATTGCCCTGTTTTTTTTACAGCATTGATGCATGTATAATCTCTTGTACCCCATATCGAGGCTCCATAATCAATAACTGACCACAACATAGTATCAAAAAGTTTTGTAAAAACAACCATTCGCCTTACATTTAGCAATAAGCAAACCAAGAGCACTACTGGCAGATTTTGCAACAGCCTTAGCCATTTCATCATAATTCAAAAATTCAGTAAATAATAGATTAGGATATGTTTACTTTGATACTTTTTAAAAAAATTTCTCTATTATAAGAAAAACAAAAATTTGACACCGGTATAAAAGGAGTTCTGAAATGCACAATTTTAGACTTATTAAGATTCACTGCAAGGTCATTATCAGTACACCATAAAGCTAGTTCATCTATTGCTTTTTGTAAATCTGACTCGTTTTCTGTTAAAAATGCAATGTCATCTGCATATAGTAAAATACAAATTCTTTCATCATTTACACAGATACCAATATCTAAGATTTAGATAATATCAATAAATATTCTTATGTTAAGTTTTGGTAATCAGATAGGGAGTCAGAACTTATACTGACAACATCCATCTTTGTTAAATTTGGGTACATATATTCCATGTTGAAAATTTTCTTTGGAATCTTTGCCCTTTAAATATTACTATATCCAAAAATACAGTTTCAATTTTTGAAATGTCATAAGTGAATTTCAATAGGTTGTGATGTTAATTAGCAATTCTAAAGAGTTTATTTAGCTCTTCCTATGTGCCCGAGTATGTCAAAAGGCCGTCATCTCGATAACGTCCAAAATAAATTATTTTATTTTTATTGTCGAAGGTATTTAAAATTTCCTGTAAAACCTCAAACGCTTTAACATCGCATATCTCAGGACTACATTTAGAACCCATGCTGGCTCCAATTTTTTGTTTGTAAAATTTATTGTTAACTATAAAGTAATTGTCTATCTAAAAAAACCCATTGTTTCCTTTGAAGTTGTCGGGATTATATAATCTTCTATAATCTTTTTATCCCATGCTGATTATACTGCATTGACTAGTTCCTCAAACTCTAAATTTGTGTACATACTAGATATATCAAAGGTTGCCAGACATCATTTTTGACTCTACTTTGCGTAGAGGCGGAGGCGGGCCTTGTTCGTAAAATCAGTATATGCTTTAATAAAGACCTATGTCACCTATATATGGTCATATATTAATTCAAATTTGTATCAAAATCGATTGATTTGAAAAAAGACGGTTGTTAAGGTGGGAGTTGGAAGCAAAAGGGGCGGGAGAAAGGAGAGAGGGGGCGGGAGAAAGGAGAAAGGTACTCCCCTTTAAACCCCCTCTACCCTGTGGAAAGTTAAGGTGCCCAGAAATTTTTCACCACACTCTTTATATACTCTAAATATTTTAGGATAACATTAAGACGAACGAATTCATCTTTTATTCGCTGCCAGGATATACGCTCAGTAATCGATAGACTTTAGTAATATGAGTTAGGTTTTGGACACAGATTTTGGGGATCGGTTAAGATTTTACAAGAAGAAATTTGCAAAGTGAGCGACAATTGAAATTTCAAAACTTCTTGACTATCTCATAGACTTTTGCAAAGCATTTAAAATGAATAGGAAATATAGTTTTTTATTTTAACAGTCTATGAAAGCCAATGATGACAAAAAAGTCTGGTGGTAAAGTTTCAGGAATACCTTCAGGCATTTTGGTACCTATGTTATTGAAAAACAAATGATTAACTTATTTACGTCCTCAGACTTCCGGATATAAGTCTAGTCACACGTCTGTGTGATGTTAAAATGATAGAACCTTATGGGGGTGAAAAATGACACTAGAAAATTTAGAATGTTCTTCCACTTTCGAGCCGGTCATCTCCTTTTCATCTCGTGACAAAATGTATAACCTGTTAACAGCTGTTTATGCTTAAACTGTAGTATATTGATTTATCTTGAGATAAAACTATTCCTGCAAATGCGTTAATAGTCGGACATTAAATATAACACAGGACAAACACTTTATAGTTAAATAGAGAATTCTGGAACACTTTTCAGGAGACTGAAGTTATCTCACAAGTGAAACTGTAAGACTGCATCATAATTCGAAAATTTGCACAGACAAACTAACTGCGGGCATTCATTAGAGAGGTATTATCTTTTTGCATGTACTTTTCTTTAGTGTTAATATTGTAATTTCGGGTATTTTTTCAAGTTCGCAGGCTTTGCTTTATTTGATTTCTTCCTCGTTGTGGGAGGATTACTTACTTTCTCAACTAGTTTAACCCCACTAAATGTGCCTGTCCCAAGTCAAGAATTGTGGTCATGGTTTGTCATCGTGATGAATTTTTCTTAGAGGTACATTGTTGATTATTTTCAGGTAAGAGCAGTATTATTTTACGTTTATTCTATTTGGGACGATTTAGAGCTTTTCAAAGAGTGGTATAAGGAATTCGAAGATACCAAAGGGGCAGACAGAAATCGTTAAGTCGAGGACAGACAAGACCATGGCCAACA